>LPNX010230368.1:288773-334010 GCA_001517045.1 Pseudotsuga menziesii
TTTAATGTTTCCCTGTGTATGTCGGTAATGTATGCTGATACGTTTTTGGGACTGTTGCTTTCCCATGTCTTGAGTTGTGTTTGTTGTTGCGTTTAGGGACTGTTGTAAATTCGCTTGAGAGTCATTTTGGCTATGATAGGGCCAAGAATGACTCAGGAATCATTTTCCCTGTTAAGCTGTAACAGCTGATTAAATGCCTGCGTGCAATGGTTGGTCTTCGGACTGTGTTGGGAGCAAGGATGGGAACTTAGTTTTGCTTGATAACCTGGTGGATGGAAACCACACAGATAGAGCTAGAGGGCTAGCTTTCTTCTCCACAACCCCTGAATAGCACTGGAAGGAAATGCAGGGCCTGAGGGACTATGTAGCAGAGAAGGGACTGATTCCTTGTGTTGGGTGTGTGTGGGTGTTTTAGAAGTCAGGCTAGTTCTGGTGTAGGTGTTCTTGGCTCTGCAATGAGCTCACCAACTTAGCATTTAGCCTTTCCCACTCCTTGATGGCCTGATAAACCCAATTGTGTTGGCTTGGCTGTGTGTTTGTGTATCCTTGGCTATGTGTAAGCCTGCTTGTTCCCTTATTCCTTGGAGAATCATGCCCAGCTCGCGGGTGGCAGCGCTGCTAAGAGATTAAGGAGCACGCTGGCCTATGGTTGGGTGGAACGTTGCAGCGACATAGCTGGTTGTGGAACGATTTCAACATAAGATAAGTGATCTTGTCCATTTTTACTTCTGCAACCATATTTCCTGTTAATGAATGTAGTGAACATGTTGAATGCTTGTTTGAATGTATGATGTTTCCGATGTTTCTGGTAGATGATTACATCTGTGCATGATAAATAACAATAGCTATGTATGATAAACACTGGCATTGGTGTATGTTTTACTGTAATGCATTCTCCTGCAGCATTCCATCTATGCAATTTTTATGCATGTACATGTTCATGGGCTCTTAGCCTGGGTGGTCAAAGCTTGGGTCGCGTCCTCTTCGCCGGTCGAAAGGGATGGGGACGTGACAGTGTGGTATTAGAGCTCATGTTGCAGCATGGGCCTACATGAGCCGCGAAGATGCAGTAACAAAGGTAGTATTTCTTCCTGCCAGCAGAAATCAGTGAAAGACTAATTCGTCTAAGTGTTCCCCATTGGAACAATTAGCGGAGTTAACTTCCATCGTTGCGGAAGAGTTAGCGAAGTGAACTTCCGCCATTGCGGAAGAGTTGGTGAAGTGGACTTCCACCGTAGTGGAAGAGTTAGCGAAGTGGACTTCCGCTGTTGTGGAAGAGTTGGCGAAGTAGACTTTTGTCGTTGCGGAAGAGTTGGCGAAGTGGACTTCTGCCGTTGCGGAAGAGTTGGTGAAGTTGACTTCCGCCATTTCGGAAGAGCTAGTGGAACGGACTTCCGCCATTACGGATGGCGAAGCAACTATGCACCCGACGGAAAATTCCTCCGATCGTTGACACCGTTGAGGAGGTTAAGGGCTCAAAATTAGTCACCAACCGGAAGAGAAAGTGGTTTGTGCACCGCCATTGCGGAAGCCAAAAGCACTAAGTCTTCCGACAAGAAAGACTGCCGAGGCCAATGCCAGTCAAAAATCAGTCGCCAATCGGAAGAGAAAGTGGTTTGTGCACCACCATTGCAGAAGCCAAAAGCACTAAGTCTTCCGACAAGAAAGACTTCCGACGCCGATGCCAGTCAAAAATCAGTCGCCAATCGGAAGAGAAAGTGGTTTGTGCGCTACCGTTGCGGAAGCCAAAAGCACTAACCTTTCGATGAGAAAAGACCACCGATTCTATGGAAGATTAGTTGAATAAGAGCCGATTCAGTAGACAGGATGATGGTTCCGAGGGCCAATTCAACGGAAGGAATAACGGTTTCGAGAGCCGATTCAGCGGACGGGATGATGGTTCCAAGAGCCGATTCTGCACAAAGGGAAATTCAACTATTTTTCAGAGGAATTTTCAGCAGTTTACAGTGAATTTTCAGGGCAATCCCCCTTGACCCCCATCGTCCCCTTCAGATAGACGTTCTTTGATGAAGAAAATTCTATGTGTTGGGGAAAATTGTAATTTTATAAATATTCCAGGAGAAGGTAAGTAATGCTGGTTTATATCAATGTTATGCATCTAACATTTGTGTTATTAACATGTTTGCAGAATCATAGCCGCTTTCAAGAGTAGTATCCCAGGTAGTGCAGTTTGATAAGTAAGTTGTGGTCCAGTTATGAGAACCCATGACAGATATGATGCTCGGGATTCTTATGAGCGGGAAGAAGATGCCATGGGAGAAAATGTCCGTAATATAAATGATGACATTGAGTCTAATGGAAGGAGATTCCAAGAGACACTGTCAGATGTTGCAGCCACCATGAGAAGCTTGATTAAATCCCAGGAAGAGCAGCATCAGTTAAACGTTGCTATGTTGCAGAGTTTGACAGACTTGCAAAGGAAGATAGACTCTGGACGAGGTACAGCAAGGCCAGAAGGAAGTAAGAGCAGTACTAGGAGAAGGAGAAGGACTTCTAGTGGATCATCTGATTCTGAAGAATCCAGTGGGGATTCAAGTTCTTCTTCTCATAAAAGGAAAAGAAAAAGACACCATAGGGATCGCTCTCGGGATGAATTTAAGAAAGCTAAACCTTCGATGTTTGATGGTGAGGTAAATACTGGACAAGAGGCGGAAGCTTGGCTTCTTGGGATAAAGAAGTACTTCCAAGTACATGATTATTCAGGAAACATGAAGGCAAGAGTTGCCATATTTAATCTAAATGGAAAGGCATCCATTTGGTGGGAACACTTCAAGCAAGTAAAGAGGATCAGTGAAAGGAAACTGAAGTGGAAACAGTTCAAGAAGTATTTCAAACAGAAATACCTATCTGAAAGGTATTATGATGACAAGATTAAGGAGTTCCATGAGTTGAGGTTGGGACAGCAGACCATGGAAGAATATGCAAATAAGTTTTTGGAGCTGTTAAGGTATGTCCGGTACATCAGAGATGAAAAATTGAAGGTCCAGCGTTTTCTGAGTGGATTACCTCAGTCTTATAAAGATAGAATTGAGTTTTATGAACCTAGAACTCTTGAAGAAGCAATAAGAAAAGCTAAGTATTGTTATGAGCAAAGCAAAGGTAAATCTGACTTCCACAAGGCATGGAAGGAAAAGAAGAACGAGAAATTTGACCAAAGGAAGAAAGGTTTCAAACCTTCTAACTTCAGGAATCAGCAGAAGCAGCCATCCCAAGCTGCGGGTAAGCCAGTTAGAGTGACAGGAGAAAAGCCTAAGGATCCACAACAGAATAGAGGGCCACTCCAATGTTGGAAATGTGGGGGACCCCACATGCGTAGAAATTGTCCACTCGAGAATGAGAGTGCAAGGCCAACTTATAACATTCAAGAAGAAGAAACAGTGGGTCAAGTAGCAAGGGCAGTTCCTAGGATCTATACAGCACTGGAGGACCACCAGGCAGATCACCAGTCAACGGTGGTTGAAGTAGCAGCACCAGTGTCTAAGGCACCCTACAGGATGAGTACACCGGAGATGCTAGAATTGAAGATGCAACTGCAAGAATTGTTGGAAAAGAAGTATATTCGACCAAGTGTGTCTCCCTGGGGAGCACCGATTCTGTTTGTAAAGAATAAATATGGTACACTTAGGTTATGTATTGATTACAGACAGTTGAACAAGGTTACTGTGAAGAATAAATATCCTTTGCCTAGGATTGATGACCTCTTTGATCAAATGAGAGGAGCAAAGGTATTTTCCAAGATTGACTTGAGGTCTGGTTACCATCAGGTAAGGATCAAGGATGAATACATTCATAAGACAACCTTTAGGACAAGGTATGGGAATTATGAGTTTGTAGTGGTACCATTTGGCCTCACAAATGCACCAGCTACATTTATGTGCCTTATGAATAGTGTCTTCAGCAAGTATTTGGACAAGTTTGTTCTTGTTTTCCTTGATGACATTCTTGTTTATTCTAAGAATGAGGAAGAACATGAAGAGCATTTGAGATTGACATTGAAATTGCTCAGGGAGCATCAGTTGTATGCAAAACTGAGCAAGTGTGATTTCTATAGAGATAGAATTCAGTATTTGGGTCACATTATCTCGGAGGAGGGTATATCTGTGGACCCTGAAAAGATAGAAGCCATTATGAATTGGCCTACCCCAAGAAATGTGATAGATGTAAGATCTTTTATGGGACTTGCAGGATACTACCGGAGATTCATTGAGGGATTCTCCAAAGTTGCACATGCCATCACTTCTTTGCAAAAGAAGGGGATGAATTTCGAATGGACATCGAGGTGTGAAGAAAGCTTCCAGCGGTTGAAGAATCTTCTCACCAGTGCACCAGTATTGAAGGTTGCAGATCCAGAGAAAGATTTTGTGGTGTGTACCGATGCATGCGGACAAGGGATTGGAGGAGTCCTTATGCAGGAAAATCACGTGATATGTTATGAGTCAAGAAAGCTGAAGGAGCATGAGAAGAACTATGCCACTCATGATCTAGAGCTTGCAGCCATAGTACATGCTCTCAGATGTAGAGGCATTACTTGATGGGTAGGAGATTTGAGCTCAGAACAAATCACTGTGGATTGAAGTATTTGTTTGATCAGCCTACTCTGAATGCTAGGCAAGCAAGATGGCTGAAATTTTTATGTGAGTTTGATTTTGAAATCAAGCACATAAAGGGAAAAGAGAATAAGGTAGCTGATGCACTCAGTAGGAAGATGCAAGAAATGCATGTGGCATTTCTTAGTATTTGCCAATCAAATTTGAGGCAGCAGATTGTTAGTCATGTCGCTGGAGATGAATTGTATGAGCAGGTAAAAGACAAGTTGCAGCAGCAAAGTCTTGAGAAGAGGTATGAGGGATATAAATTGGAAGAAGATGGACTTCTCACTTATAAAGGAAGAATTTATATCCCAAATGTAGCAGATCTGAGGAGAGTTGTTATGGATGAAATCCATCAAGCTCCGTATTCTGGTCACCCAGGGTATCAGAAGACAATTGCTACAGCAAGAAAGCAGTACTTTTGGCCATGAATGAAAAAGGATATGGCCGAGTACATTTCAAGGTGTATGAAATGTCAACAGGTAAAGGTTGAGCATCAACACCCTGCAGGTTTGTTGCAGCCTTTGCCAGTTCCATAATGGAAATGGGAAGTTATTTCCATGGATTTTATTACAGGATTGCCAATGACTTGGAGACAACATGATTCTATCATGGTTGTGGTAGACAAGTTGACTAAGGCAGCGCATTTTATACCGATTAAGTCTACGCATCAGACTGCTGACATTGCAAAGATCTTCATGAAGGAGATATTCAAATTGCATGGATTGTCGAAGGCAATAGTCTCTGACAGAGATGTCAAGTTCACTTCCAACTTTTGGAAGGGGTTGTTTGCAAATTTGGGTACAAAGCTAAACTTCAGCATTGCATACCATCCTCAGACAGATGGGCAGATAGGGAGATTTAATTAGGTGCTTGAAGATATGCTTCGCATGTATGTGATGGACAAACCAACCAAGTGGGAAGATTTCTTACACTTGGTAGAGTTTTCTTATAACAATGGACAGCAGGCATCCTTGGGGATGAGTCCGTATGAAGCTTTGTATGGAAGAAGGTGTAGGACACCAGTGACTTGGGATAATCCAGTGAACAGGATTGTGCTTGGACCAGAATTGCTCAAGGAAATGGAGCAAGAGGTTGTAAAGATCAGGCAGAATCTGAAAGCAGCGCAGGACAGACAGAAAAGCTATGCAGATAAGCATAGGGTGAATAGGGAGTTCAGTGTTGGGGATCATGTTTACCTCAGAGTGAGGGCAAGGAAGAGTTCCTTGAAGCTTGGAAGTTGTGCCAAGTTGTCACCAAGATACTGTGGGTCATTTAAAGTGCTTGAAAGAATAGGGCCAGTTGCATATAGACTTGCATTGCCTGCTTGCACTAGGGCTCATAATGTTTTTCATGTTTCCTTGCTTAAGAGATATGTACATGATCCTAATCATGTGATAAATTGGGATGTGATTTAGGTGGAACCTGAGGGAGAGTTCCGAATCGAGCCAATGTGCATCCTTGACAGGAAGGTCACCATGCTCTGAAATCGAGCCATAGGGCAGGTAAAGATGCAATGGGAGCACTTCAGACCTGAAGAGGCTACATGGGAGCTGGAGGATGCCATGCGATTGGCACATCCATTTTTGTTTGATTTTGCGGAACACTAAGGCGATTCCAGTGTAGCATTGTGTTCAATTTTGTAAGCACTAAGGACAGTGCTATTGAAGGGGGAGGGGAATGCAACACCCCGATTTTTGACCCCGTTGCATTAGATGTATATGACGATGTATATATTGTAAATGATCATGGTGTGGAGATAAAGGCCAAGGCCCCACTATTGATCGGTTATGCTATGTTTTGGATTTAAATTGTCACCGATGGTATATCGAAGCATGCGGCATATATTATGTTGGTCATCGTGTAAATGTGCATCTATAATTAATTAAATGAACCCGACCAGCTACGATCGCGGCAACTAAAATGAGAAAGGGGCATGATTTTCACAAGGATAAGGTTGGGGAAATTGTCAACCTTGGGCCATTGAGGAAAATACCCATGTGTCTTCTCCCCTTGTTTTATTCCAACCACTTTCATTAAGAATGGCTGCTGGTGGTTCAGGCAGTTATGGTCTTTGGGGAGTGGGGTGGCAGGACTGTCAGTCCTCACCCACATGCACACTCTACCCACTGTTGGCTTCACAATGGAAAAAGGAAACCACTATCAGGACTCACGCAAACATTCTTCTCTCCACGCCTGTGCAGAACACCCACGCCCTCCAAATTCGTGTCCTCACCATTGTTGTTCGTTCTCCACCATTGTCTGTTCATTCACGCGCATAGCCGGGGCTATTCATTTTTGTGCATGAACCATTGCCTGTTCTTTATTCTCTCACGCACAGGAATTTCCTGGGTTTTTTAACCCACGCAGTTTTTCCTCTGCGGATTGGAGAATGGTGTGGCTCCGTCCTTTGCTCACGGGCTGAATCGTGGGTTCTGCATTGTGGTTGTTCATGCATCGGTCAAGAGACTATAAATTCTTTCCCAGTATGGTCTGTGCAAGTTTTTCCCCAGCGGCTTCGAGTGTGTAAAATGGGCTGTTGTTTTCCCCGTGTATGTTGGTAATGTATGCTGATACGTTTTTGGGACTGTTGCTTTCCCATGTCTTGAGTTGTGTTTGCTGTTGCATTTAGGGACTGTTGTAAATTCGCTTGAGAGTCATTTTGGCCATGATAGGGCCAAGAATGACTCAGAAATCATTTTCCCTGTTAAGCTGTAACAACTAATTAAATGCCTGCGTGCAATGGTTGGTCTTCGGACTGTGTTGGGAGCGGGGATGGGGGCTTAGTTTTGCTTGATAACCTGATGGCTGGAAACCACACAGACAGATCTAGAGGGCTGGATTTCTTCTCCACAACCCCTGAATAGCACTGGAAGGGAATGCAGTTCCTGAGGGACTATGTAGCAGAGAAGGGACTGATTCCTTGTGTTGGGTGTGTGTGGGTGTTTTAGAAGTCATGCTAGTTCTGGTGTAGGTGTTCTTGGCTCTGTAATGAGCTCACCAGCTTAGAATTTATCCTTTCCCACTCCTTGATGGCCTGATAAACCCAACTTTGTTGGCTTGGATGTGTGTTTGTGTATCCTTGGCTATGTGTAAGCCTGCTTGTTCCCTTATTCCTTGGAGAATCATGCCCAGCTCGCGGGTGGAAGCGCTGCTGAGAGATTAAGGATCACGCTGGCCTATGGTTGGGTGGAACGTTGCAGCGACGTAGCTGGTTGCGGAACGATTTCAACATAAGATAAGTGATCTTGTCCATTTTTACTTCTACAACCATATTTCCTGTTAATGAATGTAGTGAACATGTTGAATGCTTGTTTGAATGTATGATGTTTCCGCTGTGTCTGGTAGATGATTACATCTGTGCATGATAAATAACAATAGCTATGTATGATAAACACTGGCATTGGTGTATTTTTTACTATAATGCATTTTCCTGCAGCATTCCGTCTATGCAATTTTTATGCATGTACATGTTCATGGGCTCTTAGCCCAGGTGGTCAAAGCTTGGGTCGCGTCCTCTTCACCGGTCGGAAGGGATGGGGACGTGACACAAAGGGTGTCATCCAGAGAGTGCATGCATGAAGAAAACCATTGATATGATGGTGAAATTGTTGGAGAATAACAACACCCCGGTCCTAGAGGGAGCAAGGAAGAGGATGGAGGTTCAGACTCAGACAACAAAGAGAGGTTCTGTGCATTGGTTTTTGGTTGTTCAGACTCTTCTACCTTCACAAATGATTCAGGAGCATCAAGGCACATGGACTCTACCAAAGAGTTATTCACATCCATGTATTCAGATAGTCTCCCAACTGTTTGGATGGGTGATTATTTAGATATCCAAACCAAGGGGATTGGCAGGATCGATCTTGAGAATGGGTATTTCAATAATGTCTTGTTTGTACCAGACTTGGTACTGAATATACTGTCAGTGTACCAAATGACCCACACTGGAGAATCCAAGAGAGTAACATTTACTCCAGACATAGTGGAGATAGCTGAAATATCTACCAATAAGATGGTGGCTTTGGGATTTGTTGATAATCAAGCTAGGATGTACAAATTCTCCCATTTCCTTCCATGTTCATGAGGGAAAGCACTTCTATCTCATGCCAATTAAAACCAGCAAGATGTGGCATGATGGATTTTTCCATATGAACTACAAATACCTTCAGGCATTAAAAAAAGGTGGCAAGGTGGAAGGGCTTCCTCCTACCAATACCTCCAATGGTGCTTTCATTGGTTGTGTGGTGGGAAAACATCTAGAGCATAACTATGAGAAAGGGAAAGAAAGGAGAGCTAGTCAAGTGCTTGGATTGGTGCATTCAGATCTTATTGGACCTCTCCCGACACCTTCATACGGAGGATCAATTTATGTGTTTACCTTCATAGATGATTTCTCAAGGTTTTGTTAGGTTTACTTTCTCAAATTCAAATCTGAAGTCTTTGAGACTCTTAATGTTTAGAAACCCCTGGTTGAGAATCGGTGTGGGAATAAGATCAAAGTGCATCGTACTAATAATGGTAAATATTATGTGAACAATAATTTGCAACACCTTTGTGAAGAATGTGGAATCCAAATGCAGCATTTGCTCCGCCACACACCACAGCAAAATGGTGTGGCAGAGAGGAAGAACATGGCACTCAAGGACATGGAAACCTGTATGATCAAGGTTAGGGATTTGAGTCCTAATCTATGGTATGAATCCATTAACTGTGTCTCATACATTTAGAACAGAGCTCTTCAAAAATCAATGAGTGGAAAAACACCATATGAGGCTTGGTTTGGTCTCAAGCCAAATATTTCACATTTAAGAATTTTTGGCTCAAGGGATTCGATTAGGATTCCTTCAAAAAAGAGGAAAGAATTGCATCCACAAAGCAAGGAGTTCATAATGGTGAGGTATGGTAAAGATAAAAAGGGATACAATATCTTTGATCCCTCAACACAAAATACTTTCATTGAAAGAAGTGTGCAATTAGAAAAAGAAATCATTGCATATTTTGAACTAGCACCGGGGGAATGCTCTTCTCCTCAACACCAATATGATGTAAGTGATGATTCCCCTTCTGATATTTATGATTCTGAGATGGATGAAGATGATTTTTCTGAAAATTAATCCCACACAATTCCTAAGTGGGCAGAGAAATTCATAGAAGTAGCTCGGGATTTAGAAGGAAATCCACTATATCCTAGAAATACTAGATCACAATTTCAAAGTGATTACTTTGAAAATGAATTGAGTCTTGTTGAGAATTAATACATGATGGTTGTATCTGATCCACAATCATATCAGTAAGAATATTATGACCCAATATGGAAAAATTCCATGCAAGAAGAGTTCAACTCTCTACATGAAAAAGAGACTTGGGAATTGGTTCCTTTTCCTCCCAAGAGGAAGATAGTGCAATGCAAGTGGGTATATATGACCAAGGTTGTTGATTATGGTTCTAATAAAAAACCATAATTCAATATTATTTTCCAAAGGATTCTCTCAATTCCAAGGAGTGGACTATACAGAGATATTTGCACTAGTTGCAAAGATGGACTCTATCGGGCTAGTTTTATCCATTGTTGCAAGCACGCGCTAGGAGGTTCACCACATGGATGTCAAAAGTTTATTTATTAATGGTGATATATAGGAATATATATATATATATGGAGAAACATTAAGGTTTCCAATAGGATACTTCTCTTGTATGCATGTTGAAGAAGTCTATCTATGGCCTCAAGCAAGCCCCAAGGGCTTGGTATGCCAAGATGGGAAAAAAAATTCTTTCACTTGGATTTGTTAGATGAAAGTACGATCCTAATGTTTATTTTCAGAATATTGGTGATGTATTTCACTTCATATTACTTTATGTTGTTGAAATTTTGATTGCAAGTAGCTGCACCATATAAATTGGGTCAATTAAAACATCCTTGTATAGTGAATTTTCAATGACCAATCTAGGCTTATTGAAACAATTTATTGGTTTGGAAATTGTTCAATATGAAGCAAGGATCAAGGTCAGCCAACAAAATTACGTTGTAGAACTATTAATGAAGTTTAAAATGGCTGAATGTAAGGAATCCAAGTTCCCATTCCTTTCTGGTATCAAACTAGGTGAAGTTGGTGACTCTCCATTGGTGTATTGCTCATTGTATAGGAAGCTAGTCAAGATTTTGCTGAATATTAATCATTATGGACCTTATTTAGCATATGTTGTACATTATGTAGATATATATATGCAACAGCCTCATGATATCCATTGGAATGCATCCAAGAGGATCCTTCAGTATGTACAAGGAACCAAGAACTTTGGGGTACACTCACGGGGACTTCACTTAGTGAACCTCTCACATAGCACGTGTGATCATGGGATATTAAAAAATACCCTTAATTTCAAGAGATATTGACCCAAACTCTTTTTGTTGAAACCCCCTCCCAATACTTAAACCCTCCTCCCCACCCCTTTTTATACCTCAATCCTTATAAACCACCCTACCCACCCCCACCTTAAACCCCTCATCCCCCCAATACCTGCAATATATTGGTTCATTTTTTGATAATTTTAAAACCCACAATATGAGCTCACATGATAGAATATTGGTCAACAAGTGAAGCCCCCTGTGGGTACACTATGTTGCTAGTTCTCCACTAGAACTAGTTGGATTTTCTTATTCTGATTGGGTTGGTGATACCAATGACAAGAAGTCCACTTTAGGTTATGTATTAATTATTTCCAATGGTCCCATATTTTGGTAAGTCAAGAAACAACACATTATTTCCCTTTCTTCAGCTGAGGCCAATTACAGAGGAGCAATGAATGCAGCCACACAATGTGTGTAACATTGCAAGGCATTCTTCGGGAACTTGGTGTTGCACTTGTTTCACTCATTGTCATTTGGTGTGACAATAAAAGTGAAATAAAGATGTCCACAAATCTATTACATAGACAGAGGACTGAACAGATTGAGATACACATGCACTACATTCGGGGTTTGGTGCATGATCGGGTGATAGCCTTCAATATTTCCCTTCTACTAAGAAAACTACTGATATTTTCACCAAGTGCTTCATAGAGAAGACCTTCAATTACCTGAGATCACTAATTGGGGTGAGTGATGCATGGTTATGGATGCCATTCACCTTCACATGTTTTGCTCCATGTCCGTTTTTTAGGAGAGGTTTTGTTCCCATGTGGTTTTCCTCTTTTCCTTGCTTTCATGGACAAATAAAATTTCTTGTTGTATGAGGTGACTTGAGAGTTTGTTTCCAAGGAATCCATGATATTTTTGGTTAAGAATTACAAAGTATCGCTTAAGGGGGGGTGTTAGAGCATAATACATCCTTAGTGCCATAGTCTTATACCTTAAACTCTTTCATTTTCTCCCATATAGTGATTTCTATAGTTAGACTTAGGGAAATTGATGATTTTCCATAGTTGAGGTGCTCCTAGTTGATCATTTTGTTGTTATCAACCCAAATGGCACTTCTCCATCCGAGTGCCGACATTTCCTATGTTGGTGCACAAAAGGAAATTTATGGATTGAAGGTTGCCTAAAACACTATAGACGGGCATGTTATGAAATACATTCACTATCAATCCAGCTTGCCAATTTTACCTTTTCATATGTCAATTGTTGTACGCGACTTTTCCTATAAGCAACCCGTGTACATACGTGACTTTTCCTACAGCATGTCGCGTACTGTACGTGAGTATTTGTCATTGCAACCCGCATATAGATCTGTACGTGGGTTTCCCTTATAGAAACTCGCGTGCCATACATGGGTTGCCAGTATCAATACTTGCATACGCCTTCCTTTGACATTAAAAATAATAAATCATGATTAATTGAGATTTGTTAATCCCTAAACAATAACTATCGTAACTATCTCAACCTCCTCAACCTTTGAAACTGACTTATTTCACTAAGTATAAATAAAGGCCTTGGGGAGGGCATTAATCAATCATACTTGGAGAGCAAAGTTATGCTGGTGGTATCTATTGAGAAGTCTTTGGAGTAGCAGAAATCAGAATCCTTTGGTTGCAGAGGAGTCCTTGTTTTAGGTGTTGGGTTGTAACCTTAACTCATTCACTATTGTTAATAAAGAGAATCCTTATTCCAAATGTGTTTTGAATATCTTTCATGTATAATGGTTTGATGAATATTTATGATTAAGCACTCTATATACTGTTTATCTAACTTGTCATATATAAATGTATAAGTTTGCACTTGGAGGATTTTCTCTTTGTAGGTGAAGGAGAAACATCCTTGAAAGCATTGGAGGAGAAGTAGAGTGGGAGAAGACAAAGCTTGGATCAATCGCCGTAAATCGGGTGAGTCTATCCTATCTTCTTATTTCCTTTATGTACTTTAAAGTTGATTGTCTGCAAGTTTTAAGAGTGCGTTGGTAACCTCGAACCTTCGGTTATAAGGTGTTTATTCCTGAACAACAGAACCGGTGACTCCACTAGGGAGTCCAGACTGTTGTAGGTTATTTCTGTTACCCTTGACCAGTCTTTGCCTTGAGTTTGTGTGTCGTATCTTGTCCTGGTTCATGCTTACCATAGTGTTTGAAGGCCTTGTGGATTTTCCTTCTTTTTGAGAAAATTTTGTACCTGTACGTGGGTTTCTCTTATACACAGTCGTGTACAGAGGCCTACATACACGGGTTGCTCTCTAGGACAGTCGCATACAGTACGCAAGTTGCCCTTATACACAGTCGCGTACAAGCCTTGAAATAGGGATTTTTGGGCTAGGATTTGCTTGTCCCTGTCCTTTTATGATTCTTGTTTGTTAGTTGGTCTTCCTTATAAGCACTGTGTTGTTAGTTTGATGACCTTGTTGGCCACACCTTGTGCTTTCCTGTAAATCCCTTGAGTTTGTTTTGTTTCGATTGTCTTATGTTTGCATTTTGAAGTAGGTCTGCCTGTTTGGGTTATAGGTTGAATTGTTTTTGTCTGAATTAGTGATTAGGGTTCTGGGCAATGTTTTTACCAGTCTATATTTGGATAGTGATTGGTTTGCGACTTACCTTTCTGTGTTTTCAGTGATTTCTTGTCATTGTACCCGCCCAAGCTAGGGTTCCAACTCTTCCCTTGTTGGTTGATATTTGGTCTTATTAATCTGTTTGCTTCATTTTGCTTGATTTATACAGTTGATTTGATCCAAGTATACTCAAGTTTAGTGCATTTTAGGTGCATAAGTAGTTTTTGAGCATTTTAAGAAGTGAAAACAAAACATTTTCAAGCTTTTTGCATTTGTTTTTGCATAAGTAGTTTTATTTTTAGTTTTAAAATTTAATCTCAAAACTACAAAAATATAGTCTTAGTTTCTCTTTATCATTGCATTTGTTCATCATTTTATATTTACAAAAGAAAAAGAAGCTTTCTTTAGTAGTGGTAATTTGCTTTAAAAAAATACACCTTTGCTTTTTGTTTCTTATTGAGTCAAAAACACCATAGTTCATCACTCCACTTCCTTTTGACTAAGAAATAGCCCTTAAAATGAACACAATAATTAAAATTTACTAGTAATTTTTATTTTCTAAGGCCATTCACCTACTAGCTTAGGCTAGACTTGTGGGATAGGAAGTGTAAACTTCCCATAATTTTTAAAATTCAGACGTAGTGGACCATTCGACAGGTAAATCCTTATCTTTATCAACTGTATCTAGGAAGCTCCTCTCAAAAGGGAGTCAAGCAAGAGGCTGGGTAGAGGCATTGGATTGAGGATATAACCCTCCGATTCCTTGTCAAAATTTAAATCATGACTTTTACGCATCTGGGGATTTTGTCCTAGATAGATTTTCAGGCTCAGCTACCCTACCCATGCGTACGAGTCATGCTTTTGACTGTCCCCCCAAACTGTTGGTATAGCTAAGGTATCCTTTAGTCTCTTGACATATAGGGTTCATACCTAGGTAAAACGGAAGGCTATTTCTGGTTCACCTTGGACGGGCTTGGAAGGTAACCCTTGTTGAAAGTGTAGGAGGGCGGTGGGTGATTCCTCTGCTTATGCCTAAGAATCACTTCAGGGACGCCAAGTAACTGTTCTTCAGCTTTCTTCGGGAAAGCATATATTTCACCCTTGTTGACTGTTTGAGGCTTTAGGAAATTTCGTAGTGTTTGCTATGTGGTTTTCTCTGTGTTTAGTTGGCTTTACGGTTTGATTTGTTAAATTTACAATCGTGGAGGACCAACCTATAAGAAGGTCATGAAGGTTGCAAAGCCTTCCTCCTCTCATCACATTGGAACCTCCACCTCCACCCCAAAGGCGGAGACTGGACACAAACGGTTCATTTGAACCGGTAGGAGTAAGTGAAGTTCTAGGTGAACCAGCACTTGTAGCTAACCATTTTGATTTTAACATAGTTGAGATAGAAGAATTGCAGGCTGACGAGTTTGCAAGGAATTTTAACACACCCTTGACTGACTTAAACGATCATGTGATCATCCAGGTTAGACCTTTTGATTCACCTGTTTTAGGTGTCCCTATTGGTAGGATTATGTCTACTGCGGGAGAAAGTTATTTTGTTTTCACCTCAGCCGTTTCGACTGAAGGGGTACTACCTCCCCCGATAAGTGCCCCTAGATCTAGCATACCTTCTACGCCTTTGACTCCAGTGAGCCAAGTGGTCCAACCGCCAGTTCACTCAATCCTAGAAAGTGCTTCGGGCGACATGGTTACTGGGATTCCTAGTATACCTATTGTTCCTTCCTCCTTCACATACACTGCCCAAAGTGGTCTGGTAGGATCCTTGACTTTCATCCAAGTATTTCCTTGGAATGGGGGACAAATTTCCCCATCCACTCTGTATGTAGGCCCATAACCTTCTTATGTAGGAGTGCAGTTTGGAAACAATACCTCTTATGGGAAAAGTTTTCAAACTCTAGTCTTGGCCCCGTTTACGAGCTCTCCCTTTTCGTTGTTTAGCGGAGGGATACCTACTCCTGTTTTTCAGACCCCAGTTTCGATTGGGACGGCCCGAACCTCTTATACTGTACCTCCCACTCACAACCCTGTGGCTTACAGATGGAATCCATTTCAAAGTAATCCATCCACTTCGTAACTGGTGGCAGAGGGAAACCCCACCTTTACTTATGGGAATTCAGGGGCAGGTCCCCCTAATCCCCAAACTGGCACTTTCAGTGCCCCAGTTTGACCCAAGCTTCCATTCCTGGAAATGTTTAAATTGCCATACTTGTCTAAGTTAATGAATGACCCGGTGAGGGATGACCCCTCGTGGCCACCTGTTCCCACCAAATTGCCATCGAACATCCCTAAATTTGAGGGCAAAGTTGGTGAAAATCCTGGGGCTCATGCCATCACATTTCATTTATGGTGTTCTTCGAATTCACTAAATGAAGATTTAGTTAGGTTGAGGCTGTTCCAAAGAACCTTAACAAGTACCACACAAAAATGGTACATCGAGTTGCCTTCTGCCGCGTTCAGTAGTTTTTGGGACTTGCCTAGTGTATTCCTTAGCCACTTTCAGCTTCCGGTCCGATATAATTTTGGAATGGACTTGTTATCTACCTTTAGGCAGAACAAGGCTACCCACATCTTGGATCATATCCAAGAGTGGAGGAGGCAAAAGAGCCTTATAAAAGCCACTATTCTTCCTGAGTTCTTACAAGAGTGGTTCCTTAAATCCCTGTTTCCCTACATATCTAAGGACGTATCCACTTCAGGAGTGAGGAATGAAGAAGAAGCCATTCTCAGGGCCTAGTAATTGGATTTGATTTATTCTCAATATGGGATCTTGTATGAGATTATCCCTGAGGAACCGAGGCCTACCCACGATGCAGAGAAGCCTAAGCCTGGACCCCATGTCGATGGCGTGGTTGGTTTCGTAAACTCTCCCACTGTAAAGTCTTTGGCTAAACAACTTCATTAGATATCCGTCAAGCATTCTACGGTGGAGGCAGCAAAGGCTGCCCCCTCCCCCCAGAGTGCAAATGTTTTTGCACAGACCTCTCAGAAGGGAAATCAACAGCTCGGCGGGAAGAAAAAGAGAGGAAAGAAAGGAGAGGGAAACCAAAACAAGCGGAAAACCATGAATAGTGCTGATGGGGGCAAGAAAGAAAATAAAAAGGTTAAATTCCCATGTAATTTGTGCCACAAGGATCACCTCACTCACCTTTATCCCCTTATGGAACAAGCCCAGAAGCTGCTTAAAGCTCAACAACCGGTTTTCCTGAAGGATCCTTTTCCCCAAGGGCAGAACTCTGCTTCAGCTTCTAATGTAGCAGGGGGCACTCCAAATTCCCCTGACCCAAACTATATCAACATGGTTCGATCTTTGACTTTCTTACAGGCTAGGAATAAAAACTATGAGAAAGAGACTTCTGAGAAGGGTAAGGCTATAGGTGAAACTTCTAACCCTCTCACAGTCGAGAAGCCTGCTGAAACTATGCCGAAGATACCGAAAGGTGTCTTCAAGAAGAGCTTGCATAACCCTAATGCTAGAGCTACTTCAAACTACTCCATGGTTGAAGATCTAGCCCAAACCCTGTGTGCAATGTCAGCTTTAGAGGTGTTACAGAACTGTCCCGCCCAGCGGGATGCCCTCTTAACAACTTTAGGTAGCATGGACTCGTCGAGTCTCATGGAAAAATTTCATTTGTCAGATGTTAAAATTCACCTACCTTACCATGTAGGCTTATCAATAGATGTCATCCATGGTGGAAAGACCATTGGAAGGGAAGTCATTGACGAGGGTGCTTCTACATGCGTTATGTCCTTGTCCTGTTGGAAAGCTCTCGGATCCCCAGAGCTGGTCCCATCAAACACTCTACTTACTACTTTCGATGGAAGGTCATTCCATCCACATGGTATCCTACCGGATTTTGAAATTAAGCTGGCAGGGAAAGCAGTGTCTGTTGAAGTGGAAGTGATTGATGCACCTTTGGACTATAATTTGCTTATGGGAAGAAGTTGGACTTATGCCATGTCTGCTATTATGTCGGCTGTCTTTCGGGTAGTGGTTTTTCCACATGAAGGAAAGTTGGTTACTATTGACCAACTTGATTTTACTCGAAAAGGCCGTTTACAGTCTAATGAGTCCATTGTGCCATTGGTTGATCAGGTAAAACCTACTGCATAGATCTTGGGGGATGGAATGTATGCATCACTGATGGGTACATTTGATCTTCTAGCCCTGTTCTACTAGTGTGGGGAAGTCCATAGCCGTGGTTGTTGATAGGACTGATCCTTGGGTTCTCCCTTCCCCCCATGAACTGGAAGTTCCCTTATCGGAAGTGGAAGTAGCTTACCAAGCTATCACTCAAACCACTGTTGATCCCATTCCATACCCTCTCACAGTCTCAGAGGACCTGGAAGAAGTCTATTTGCCTGCGTGGGTGGAAAAATCTTTGCACTCTACGAACTATTTAGATATGTTTTTACCTTCTGATGAAGCCATGAGTGGACATGGTAATATCTGTGAAGATCTTCACCATCGATCCTATTTTCTTCCAGAGCTAAGCAGAATAGAAAATCAAGAGTTTCATATGAGACTGTCAGATGATGTTGATACACCCATCAATCCCTTACCCAGGGAAGGAATGTTTGCTGAGGGGAATATGGAAAATATTTTCACTACTATCCCTATCAACATCTTTGTAAATCCTGATGTCATGGAAAACATATATATAGGTGCAAACTGCTCTCCTGAGGAGATTGCTATCTATACTGCCTTGTTTAAGGAATTTCGTGATGTCTTTGCCTATTCATCTGAGGAGATGTCAGGCAATGATCCATCGATTGCTGAACATGAGATTTGAACTTACCCTGATGCCAAACCTGTTTGGAAAAAGTTAAGACCTGTTAACCCGCATAAAGTGGCGGCTGTGAAGGCTGAAGTTGAAAAACTATTGAAGGCTGGTTTTATTTATCCCATAGCTCTAACAGAATGGGTATCCAACCCTGTTCCTGTTGATAAGAAGCAAGGGACCATACACATCTGTACTGATTTTAGAGATTTCAATAAAGCCTATCCTAAGGACAAACTATCCCACGCCATTTATAGACCAGATTATAGATGCTTGCATGGGAAGTGAAGTGTTCTCGTTTATGGATGGTTTCTCTGGATACAATCAAATTCAAATAAAACCAGAAGACCAACATAAAACTGCTTTCATTTGTCCTTGGGGTACCTTCGTGTACAAAAAAATGCCCTTTGGATTGAAAAATGTTGGGGCAACCTTTCAATGGGCTATGAACTTTTCCTTCCATGATATCAAAGCCATTGTCGAACCTTACCTTGATGATCTGCCTGCACATTCTCATAAGAGGATTCAACATCCAGATCACTTACGGTTGATATTTGAGAGATGCAGATACTATAAGATCCACTTGAATCCCCACAAGTGCATGTTCTATGTCGAGTCAAGAATATTGCTCGGGTTCATTGTCTCTAATAGAGGCATCCAGGTGAATCCATTAAAAGTAGAGGCGATTGTAAATCTTCCTCCTCCTCGTTCTATCAGGCAACTTCAAAGCCTGCAAGGAAAGTCTAATTTTCTTCGACATTTTATCGTTAACTATGCCAATATTACCAAGGGTTTCATGTCTCTACTTAAACAGGACACCCCATTTGTATGGGATGAAACTACACAACTCGTTTTTGAGGCATTGAAAAAAGCTTTGTTGTCGGTACCTTTACTGCATCTGCAAGATTACTCTAGGGATTTTATATTGTATCTGGCCATGTCCGAGTCGACCATTGGGGTAGTACTGGTCCAAGAGGACAATAAGCTCATAGAGCATGTCGTTTACTATCTTAGCTATGCTTTGGCTGGACTTGAACTTAGGTACTCCCACATTGAGAAATTAGCCTTAGCAGCTATCTATGTTGTTCAGAGGTTACGTCAGTACATTTTACTAAGGACCACAACAGTAGTGGCGGACGTGAATCCCTTTCAATATGTTTTGTCCCGATGGATTTTTGGTGGCAAATTCAACAAATGGATAGTCATTCTCCAAGAGTTTGACTTGGATTTTCAGTCCGCTAAGTCTAAAAAATCCTTAGTTTTTGTTGAGCTAATAGCAGAATTTCTTACTGAAGAAAATGTAGCCGTTGAAGATGACTCATTCCCAGATGAGCATATCTTCTTGATATCCACCTTTGATCCTTGGTACGGAGATATTCTTATATATCTCAAGACTTTGAAGTATCCTGCAGCTTCCTCATGGGAGGAATGACGTAAATTACGCCTTCATGCTAAGAACTACCTCATCATAGGAGATACATTATATCGAAGAGGGGTAGATTCCATTTTGCATCGATGTCTTACCCATGAGGAAGCAGGGATTGTCCTGAATGATTCCCATAGTGGAGTGTGTGGGGGTCATTTATCTGGGTTAGCAACAGCCGAGAAGATACTACGTGTTGGTTATTTCTGGCCCACGATCTTCAAAGATTGTGTGGAAGCAGTGAAGCGCTGTCATCCTTGTCAGCTTTACACTGGGAAAATGCAGTCACATCCTGCTCTGTTGTTTCTTGTTGTCTCAGTTGGCCCCTTCATGAAATGGGGGATTGATTACATGAAATGCAACCTAGCCTCAGCTGGGGGACATAAATATATTATTGTCACTGTTGACTATTTTATGAAATGGGCAGAGGCAATGCCTAATTTTAAAGCCGATGGGGAAACAACAGATTTCTTCGTATTCAATCATATTATAGCACGGTTTGGTATACCCAAAGTGATTATCACTGACCATGGAAGTCATTTTCAAAATAGCATGATGAGAGAACTGACCACTATGCTTGGATTCAAACAGGAACATTCATCTTCGTACTATCCGCAAGAAAACGGTCAGGTTGAGGCTATAAAAGAAACTTTGAAGACCATCCTCAAATGTACAATTGATGCTTCCCGTTCTAACTGGCACATCATGCTATACCCTACTCTTTGGGTGTACCGAACTAATGTAAAAACTGCTACGGGTTTCTCCCCCTTCCAACTCGTTCATGGAGTGGAAGCCGTTACCCTGGTTGAATGTGAAATCCCATCTTTGAAAATAGTTATTCATGTGTTACCTGATACGACGGAGCTTAAAGAACGTTTGATACATTTAGAACACCTTGATGAGCAGCATAGAGATGCGCTGACTGCTAATCAAGCTCACAAGCATAGGGTCAAAAACCAATATGATAAGTCGATCAAACCTCGGATTTTCTCTGAGGGGGAACTTGTTTTGCTTTGGGACCAAGACAAAGAACCCCTGGGAACAAGAAAATTTAAGGCCGTGTGGTTAGGACCTTATGTCATGTCGAAGGTTTTAAAGAAGAGCGCAAATGAGTTAATTGATTTTGATGGGAACAAGTTGCCTAAGCCTAGAAATGGGATCTACCTGAAAAAGTACTATGATTAGGCTTAGCGCTTTTTCTTGTATTTTATTGTATGTATTTTTATGTACATTAGTTTGTCGGTTTTGTTTTTTATACCATATGTTGGTTGTTGCAGATGTCTTCTAAGAGGTATATAGGTTTTGCTGATGGCGTCAGTCACCACACTTGTAATATAGCTTCAGCAGCATGGGTCATTTACCCTCCCTCGGGACAGCTAGTCGCCACAGGAGGCGCTTTCTTAGGTCCTACTTCTAATAATGTTGCTAAATATAGGGTTGTAATTGAGCTTCTATGGGATGCTTTGTCATGTGGTATCACCCAAATAGAAGTCTCAACTGGTGGTTTCCCAGCTCAATCGAGGTTATTAGGTGTGAAACCCTATTCTATTACGTCAGTTCATGCAAGTTAGGTTATTGGAAAGAAATTTTGAATTTATTATATTCAATCACATTCCAAGAAATCAAAATTCATTGAGTGATGCATATGCTAATTACATTTTAGATTGGCATCTAACACACATTTCATAAAAATATACAGCATGCACATAGAAAACACTTGTAAATAAACCGACAATATATATATATATGTAAGTATCTGTCCATAGATAGGTCGATTCTGATCCTCAGATCCAGTCATAACTGTATAATATACAAAAATATACAAAATGTGGATCGCAGTCCATCAAAATGTCCTAGATCTAAGCGGGACCACCCTGGTCACTTGGACCACCTTGGTCCCTATGGTCTCTCTGTACTCTGGCTTCCTCATCCTCTTCGGCTTCGGCAGCCTCCACAACATCTATGTACACAAGAAATGCTCTGGCCACCCGCCTCAAAAGGCGTAACCAGATAGGTGGAACTCCAACCACAAAATCTTGCATGACGGCCGGGATATGCTCTATCCGCAAAGTGGGAACTCTCTGGGTAAGCCTAGCCAGCTTCCCCTCCAAAACCCTAATAAGCCCTGGGTCTTTGCCTAAGAGAGGATGAAAAAACATACGTGGATGCCCCTCAGGGAGGACTGGTCCAATATTTGCATTTTGACATGTTTATAGGATTAGGGCTTTTATACATATGTATATATCTATAATTTAAAATTCATAAAAAATTTAAAAATTTGAAAATTAAAAAATTACCTAGCTCTCCCCATGCTCCTCCCGAAGAGAGAACAAGGTATAAATCACCTCGAAAATCCATTCCGGCATACAGAAACTGCTCTAGTGTCGGTAGCTGCCACTCCCACTAGAAGTAGAATTCATCATCATACACACTTTGCACTGAGCCTCCTCCTCCTTGATGAAGGAAGATGTCTCCCCATCTACTCAGCCTAGGATAACGTGGAGATCGGATTGGTAGGGGTATGGCAGGGCTCAATTTTGGTACTCTCGAAGAAGAAGAAGGCAACCAATATGCTAGAATACCCAAAATTCTTTTGCCTTCCTCTCTTGCAATCAGAGAGTTGTTTTCTCATAATTGGGACAACTCCTGAACACCAATCATACAGGGCACCCTGCATACAATCCACCACGAATCTCATTTGGTTTTGTGTAGCTAGATGTAATGAAGAGGATCCCTCAACCCTCACTATGGTGCTGGTCAGTACCTGTAGCTTAAGATCACGGATATGTGCAATAGGGATGCAGCTCCCTCTCTTCTGGGTACCAAGTGTGCAGTACACATCAATGTGGTTCTGGACACTTAAAGGATCACCACCCCTACCGGTGCCCTCTAAGTTGACCGGTGCTCCTCATCGTGATAGGCCGGCAATAAAATATATGTCCTCAAAAGTAATTTCCAAATTTTTTCCATGTAGGTCAAACATCCCTAAATCATGGTCCCAATAGTTTATCATGAACTCCAGCAAATGGACATTGACCCGCATTGGTGATGTGCAAAAGAATTTTAATAACCCACTCGTTCGTAAAGCATGTACGGTGGGCGCAGTTTGGAGCGCTACCTGGTCCATATCCTCATGCTCTCATTCCCTGCATTCCAACACCATCTTCACACCTAGCAAAAAAACCATTATGAATCATCAATATCATATAAAATTTCAAACTTTTTGCCTCAATTTAGCTTTTTATCCTTCATGCAGTACACGTGATTTTCTAGTTAGACATGTCGTGTACTATACGCGACTTTCCCTAAGGGAAACCCGCATACAGAACACGTGTACGTGGGTTTCAACATAGTGAACCCACATACACAGCATGACATGCTTTAGGATGCTTAGAAATATGAAATTGGGACTCAAAATTGAAAATTGTTAGGATCAAATTGAAGAGCTCAGGGTGTAGGCTTACCTGCAACTTGCGGAATCGGATTTTGTCCACTGGATTGTCCACACCGATCGAATGAAGGTAGAGGTAAAAACTTGTTTTTTATGGCTAAAAATCAAAATGGTGAGTTTTTTTTAAATTTTTGAACTATTTATAGAAATGATATTTCTAAAGTGGGTTTTTTCCTATAGTTTGAAATGTATTCAACTAATACCATATCTCTTTTTTCCTTGTAACAGGTTTTTCATCATTACAAAGTGTTTTTGCTCCTATAGGGTTGTTTTTGACATTTCCAATGCATTTTTGCATCTATACTTAATCCACGTTAAACTTAGAAATCAACATTTTTCCATGGTCTATGGTATTTTAAACCATTAGTTCCCTGTCTTTACCATTGTTCTTCCGTGGATAGGACCTTCCTTTCATGAGTACCCTCATTTGAAACCTATGTTGTCTTTTGATACTCATGCTGCAGTTGTTTCAGGTACACGGGTATCCTCTTAGCTAGTTTTGACGCCAGATACAGCCTCTTTTTGGTCTCTTTTTACAAGCTATCCCTTTATAGGACTGCCTGCCCTTATGGAGTTTATTTAGGCCCAGGTCTGACTCCTTAAAAATAGACTTGACTTCCAAGTTAACTTGTCCATTCAAGCTCGTTAAGAATATGTGAATGGGCATCTGCATTGGTGGTAGGTTATCTCTTTCTCTGACCATGCTGAATAATACGAGAAAGGATCCCTCTCTTTTCTATTTTAATTTAGAAGAGTATTCTCAGGAATAGGTTTATCACTTTTCCGGACCTGAGGGACTAAATTTATGGAAAAGGAACTCCCGGTATGAGCTTAGTTTTCTCTTTTTCGTGCTCTGGACCTAAACATGAAAAAGATTTTGAGTGTACTTTGTGTCTTTGTCATGCTCGTTAAACACTAAAGAACAAAGCAACGAGTTTATTGTTGTAAGCCCCATTTCTCGTACTCAAATGGATCTTTATGAGTGATCTTACTTTCTTTCACACTTGTAAAACTCAAGCTATTTATGCTATTCTTGAAGGAGCGTTGGGTAGGTGGTAATTTAACCTTTTTCGGACCTCTCTGACTAAGTACGAAAAAGGTTCAGCTTTTCTTCTACGAAAGTTAAGAGAGTTCTTCTGTGGTATGTTTTATACTTTTTCGGCCTCAGGAGACTAAATTGGATGAAAAAGGACCCCCTGGAGTCTTCTTTGGAGTTTTCAGACTCTCTTAATGTGAAAACACCAGCTAAGCATGTACTAGTTCGGGCTCATTAATTCAACAAATCAGTGACACTATCAAGCTTTATTTTCTCTTCTCTTCAACCTTGTTAAAAAATGAAGAGAGATTCGAGTTAACTTTCCTGGACTTGTTAAAATTTAATATGGAAGGTAAGGAAGAAGTTTTCTCTTGTTTTCAGTTAGTGGCAGCATGTCATCCTTGAACATAGCACTCTCTATTTTTTCTGATACCCATGTCTCAGTGTTCACTTTCAATTCATCTATTACGTCGAGTTTATTACTCCTCCTCTTGTCCGTTATGCCTGGGGAATCTGATCATGTCTCCTACACGACAGATAAGTCTAGTTGTTCTATCTATAAAGTTAAAAGTTACCTTGGGTCATCTCTGTGTCGTTCTCACTGTTCAAGGACTTAACTCAATGTCTGATTTCTATCCTGATCCCATCATTGTTATACCTGTTATATCTTGTGTCTCCCTTCCTTTTCCTATTTCCTAGTCACTCTTGTGATCCGTTGGAGGATATATTGCCTTCCTTATCACAGTATGGTTTTGCTTCAGTACTTCCTAATGATGAAGACCTAGAGTTTTGACGATAGTACCTTAGGATTCACTTCCATCATTGGTGAATTCCTTTGCTTCAGTTGTCGATTATCACCTATTTGATTGACAAACTATTGAATCAGTTCCATGTTCGACTTCAACCTACATTTATTCACATGGCTTGGATTGTACTGGTTCTTTGGGATTGCTTATGAAGACCTTAGTTCCTCATCTATGGACTAAGTTACGCAAGATTATGTTCCATTTATCTACACAGCTTCTAGATCTTTGAAGATTCATCATTATTGTATATTGTGGCTTTGATCCACCTTTGTAATATACGTGGTCTTGTACCCATATCATATTATGTACTCAAATATTGTAAAGGAGCTAGTGTTCCAGTATATTGAACATAGCATCCTCAGATATGACTTTGTATATGACATTATTATGTATTTGTTTCAGGTACTACCTCTACTCCATTGGATTTCTGAGTTCTCCAAAGATAAAGATTATAATGTATTTCGGCCATCGCTTCCCTCTGACCTCACACATTAGGGGGCATTTGTTATCAACCCAAATGGCACTTCTCCATCCGAGTGTCGACATTTCCTATGTTGGCGCACAAAAGGACATTTATGGATTGAAGGTTTCCTAAAACACTATAGATGGGCATGTTATGAAATACATTCACTATACATCCAGCTTGCCATTTTTACCTTTTCATATGTCAATTGTTGTACGTGAATTTTCCTATAAGCAACCCGCGTACATACGCAACTTTTCCTACAGCATGTCGCATATTGTACGCGAGTATTTGTCATTACAACTCATGTACATATCTGTACACGGGTTTCCCTTATAGAAACTCACGTGTCATACGCGGGTTGCCAGTATCAATACTCATGTACTCCTTCCTTTGACATTAAAAATAATAAATCACGATTAATTGAGATTTGTTAAGCCCTAAACAATAATATATTAATTGTCTCAACCTCCTCAACCTTCAAAACTGCCCAATTTCACTAAGTATAAATAAAGGCCTTGGGGAGGGCATTAATCAATCATACTTGGAGATCAAAATTATGCTGGTGGCATCTATTCAGAAGTCTTTGGAGCAGGAGAACTCAGAATCCTTTGGTTGCAGAGGAGTCCTTGTTTCATGCATTGGGTTGTAACCTTAACTCATTCACTGTTGTTAATAAAGAGAATCCTTATTCCAAATGTGTGTTGAATATCGTTCATGTATCATGGTTTGATGAATATTTATGATTAAGAACTCTATATACTGTTTATATAACTTGTCATATATACATGTATAAGTTTGCACTTAGAGGATTTGCTCTTTGCAGGTGAAGGAGAAACATCCTTGAAAGCTTTGGAGGAGAAGCAGAGAGGGAGAAGACAAAGCTTGGATCAACCATCGTAAATCAGGTGAGTCTATCCTATCTTCTTATTTCCTTTCTATACTTTAAAGCTGATTGTATGCAAGTTTTAAGAGTACGTTGGTAACCCCAGACCTTCAGTTATAAGGTGTTTATTCCTTAACAACATCTGCATAGTTGATGTGCTCTAGGTTGATCATTCTAATGCCCAAGTGACCATATTTATTGCAATCAACTAGGAATGTTCTCCCCTTCCTCTTTGTTTGGTATTTTGAATCCTTTGAGGCGCTAGTGCATGTTTTGGGTGGTTTTTGGACTGTTTTGGGAATTTATTGCCCTCCTAGAGCCACTCCACTCACCCATGTTCCTCCACACACCTCCCACACCTCCAAACATGTTCCACCATGCATCACCCACATTCACACATGAATTCGTGACCGTTTGGGATGAGTTGGAGGCTTATTGGTCCACCTAGGGGGGGTGAGGGTCAAATTTTGTGATGACACTTGTATGCTTCCACATGGAATCCAAGTCCTACCAATTTTTCCCTATTGTATTATATATCAGTTCCAGACATAGTTACATGTTGGACAGTTGTAATAATATCCATTATTGACTTCATGTGTGTATGTAGTTTCATTGTTTTTCAACTATTTTGTGCTTGTTTGTGAACTATAGAGAATTGTGAGTGTTTCCTTTGCTTCTCTATCTAGTTGTGTATCAATTCTCATAGTATTAACTATTGGGGATCTGACCCTAAGGGTCTGTAGTTTTGGTAACTCCATGGGTTTTGTGGAAGTTTGTAAGCGGAGTTACGACTCAAAATAGTCTTAGGGGTGTCGAGGTTGGGTCGAAGCCCCCTTTTGTAATTAAACCATGGTTTAAGTCCAGGGTTAGGGTTTTGGGCGCCCATGGTTTAAGTCCATGGTTTTGTAATAGTGCGCTGTATAAATAGGCACTTATGTAATGAAGTAGGGTTAGGTCTTTAACGATTATCATATGATGCTATTGTAATGCGAAGCTAAGAGGCTGTATAAGGGTTTTTGTAAGAAAAGTTTAAGTGCCAGCTGTGTGCGTGGACGACCTCTGCAGCTGTGTGCGCATAGGGTTTTGTAAGTGATTAGAAGATCTGCAGCTGTGTGCGTAGAGGCCTGCTACTGTGTGCGCGGCTTTGAGGACTGGAAGAGATCTGCAGCTGAGTGCCCAGATTAGAACTGTGGTTTTGAAAAGAGTTGAATAAAACACAGTTCTGTGGATGTAACCCCTACACTGGGGGTGAACCACGTTACATCTGGTGTCGTGGTTCTTATGTTATTGTGTTATTTCTGTTATGTTCTTTTATGCATTAATAACTATAAATCTGATAAGTAAGATCGCTGCTAACAAATAGCTTCGCTGTGAATTCCCAGTAAAGGGTTAAGCAAGTTACAGTTGTTTATCTATCTGTGAAGTTATATATATGAATGCTGGAGCTCTATGTTAATTGATTATAACTTATTAAAGGCTAAGGTACAGTAATATCCCTCTTCTGCTTGCAAAAACCTGATTCTGCGGCACCCCATAGCTGTTTCGGGTGAGACTGTAGCCTGTTCGCAGGCTGCTGCCGAAAGGGCCAACACTGTGGGTCTTTTGTTGGTGCGAAGTTTTTGGTAAAAACCCGGGTCTGCCCTATAGCCCAACAAATTGGTTCCGTTGCTGGTTGAACTCAGTATCTATTGAAGAGGGATCTACGTCGTACCTCGAGGGCTATGTTCTGGAGACCCTCTGTAAAATAAATTGGTGACTGGATCGAAGAGACCTATTTGAAATTTGTAGAGCAAGAAAATAAGGATCCCCGCCGTACTACGGACACATTTTTGCAAAGGTACGTCTTTTCTGATGTTTACAAATTTTTCTTTGGTAGTATACACATAGAATTGCACCAGTGGTTATCCAGGTTAACAGAGAGAAGGACAAACTTCCAAGAAATTCAGTTTCCTCCCTGGACCCCCGCAAGAATCACTATTTTGAAAAGGGTGAACAACGCGATCTCACAAGCTGTCAATTTCTGGACTGCGCGAACCCTTGAAGCATTTGTGATGGAGTTCACTATCGACACAAGTACCTCCTTTAGTGAAGCTGAGCGACAATTTTTCAAAGGACAACGTGGTAAGTACTTGAACTTATTGAGTTTGCATATTAAAATGCTATTGGCTAAAAAAGGAATTTTGCTTATAGAATCAGATTGTTAGATATAGTATTACTAATCTATGGTTGGAAGTGATTGGGACTTTGACGAGCAAAGTGGTTTGCTGCGAAGTGGTAAAAGATATAAGAGAGATCTTGGCTCCTCTACTGAGTATACCCCTTTGAGTTCAGAAGACTTTGAGTCTGTCGAAACCCCCTCTATTAGAAACCCTCCCATAACTCCGCAGCAAAGACCTGTTATCCCTGAAAACCTGTCGCAGTCTGCAAGTAACCCTAGCCCGACTATTCTTGTCGTAGGTAGGCCTACCCCAGCAAGTTCTTCTACCCCTCCCCCTTCCTCCCCCCCTAGATACCCAATGGCCCATGTTCATGATGACATCAAGCTACCAGTTTTTAAGGGAACTGGATCGAAAGATCCAGAGCAGTTCTGGTTTCGTTGCGAAGCTGTATGGACCGCAAAGAACATTATGGACCAAGATGTGCGAAGAGCGCATCTGATTACTTCCTTCCGAGACCGAGCCCTGACTTGGTTTATGAAGTTTTCTAGCACTCAGAATCCTGTATTCGCTGATATTAAAATAGCGTTGATAAGAGAATTTAAGAAGCCTAAATCAGAGTCGCAGTGCATCACTGAGTTAAAAGAGATTCAGCAGCGACGAGGTGAATCTGTGTGGGACTTTGATCAGAGATTCAAAGTTCTGCTAGATCAAGTTAGCTTCACGATTGGTGCAGCCCAACATAAGGAATGGTTTATTGCGGCGTTATTACCTCACATCAGAACTCCACTCATGCAATAGAAGGTTGTTGATCAGCAAGAAGCTTTAGAGATTTCCATGAAGCTCGAAACAGCCTCGGTCGGTGATAATTCTGGCATAGTGCAAATACAAGCGCAGCTGGCGGAAATGGATTTAGAGCTTCAAGATATGAAGAAAGGGAAATCCACCCGCGAAGAGGTGTGGTGTATACGGTGTCGAACAGAAGGCCACAACAAGGATCAGTGTCCAGCATTGAAACACTATCTGAATACTGGTGCACCGAACTCGCTGAATCCTACTGTTCTGTACTATGAAATCTGTCGGACTACTGGCCAGCATCGACCGGAATATTGCTATCTGTTACAGAGGTATGTTCAAGTTCCGAAGAATCCTTACTGTAAGTTCTGTAAATCCATCAGCCACAATGAAGATGAGTGTCACAGTTTTTACCTCATGAGGGAGCGTACCTACGATGCTTATAGGGTTCACCCGGATGCACAAGGCAATGATGGATATGGTTACCGGGGTGGTCGAGGTAGCTTCAGAGGTCAGGGTCATGGTATGCCTGGCGACGGTCGAGGCCAGGTCATCTGCTACAACTGCAATCAGGAAGGACATCTAGCTCGCGACTGTCACAACCCAACCATGACATGTCGATATTGCAGAGCAGTCGATCATGTCATCAAGCAGTGCCCACAATTGATAGCTAAAATCCAAGAGAGAAACAACAAACCTACTCAGAATGTCCAGTTGGTTTCTGTGGAACCATGACCGATCCCAGCTGTTAATGTTGTTACAAGGAGTGGAGCTACGACAGATGTGTAGAGTAAGGAAAGACAGCTTGACGAAGCTTGGGTTCGCAAGGCTGTAGCAAAGGCTCCAGCATTTGATGTCCGATGCGAAAAATAAAATTTTCTGGAGGCGAGACAAGACTTTGCTGATCCAGAACCGTCAGTAGCCAACAAGCAGCATCAGCAGTCACAACCTCAGGAAAGTTCACAAGGTCAAGTAAGTACTCTGTCCTCATTTTTACAAAGTTGCATCAAGTTGTTAAGGAACCAGAATGCCTTGAGTGAATTACAAAAAGTCATTCAGTCTTGCGAACCTCACAAAAGTCCTGGTCAAGAAAAAGCTGTTAGTAGAATTAGAAGGACTGGGAGAGAGATGAGACTACATGCTCAGGTAGGAGAGTATGACATGAAGGATATTATCTTAGATCTGGGTTCAGAAGTCAATATTTTAACTAAACAGACATGGGAACATATGGGAAAACCTGCCCTTGATTGGTCACCCATACAGTTGAGACTAGCCAATCAGCAGAGGATTGTGCCCTTAGGAAGATTATCTCAGGTACCAGTAGACATAGATGGAGTACGTACTGTAGCAGACTTCGAAGTCATTGAGATCATTGACGATAGAAACCCCTACCCAGCCTTGCTAGGCATTGAGTGGGCATTGGACAATGATGCAGTTATCAATCTTAAAAAGAGACAGATGTCCTTTGAAGGGAAGGGTTTATGAGCCATACTACCATTAGATCCTTCTCAGGGAGAAAGATATACAGAACCAGTCAGAGAGGGATATCAGGATATCCTGGATCACATCTACAACATCACAGCGAAGGAAGAAGATTATGTCGAACCTACTACTGAAGGCATAATGGATTGGCAGTGTGATAGTTCCTGCATGTCCGACTCAGATGATGGTCTGGAGAATTGGCAGAATTGCCTATATGAGCTACATGGCCATAGGTGCACCAGAATTACCAAATCCCTCAGATGCCTTAGCGCAGAAATAAGAGCTTTGCCTACCTATGATGGGTTGAAAGACCCAGGGGAGTTTATTGCGCAGTTCGCAGAACAAGTACCAGAGTCACAGAGAATGCCGACTTTGGAAGCAGCATTAAGAGCTACAGCAGCTAGATGGTGGAATGGCCACAAGAAGTATATTCACAATTGGGAGGATTGTCAGAAATCTCTGCGCCTAAGATTTACAGATCAACCTCAAGAGGTACGAAGCAATTTTACTGGGCAGAATAGTCCTCAGGAACATCTGAAGCAATGTTATGCAGCATGGGAGCATGTACCTCGCAAAGAATGGGTACACAGGTTTGTGCACACTTTGGAACCAGTGGCAAAGAACTGGTATACGGAGGTTGAACTTCGACATGGTACTGTAAGTTGGGATTATCTTGTTGATAGTTTTATACTTACCTTTTCTATTAATGAATTTTGCCCTGCTTTAGACGCAGCTGTTAGGCTGATCCACACTAAGGTCTTTGATGCTCAAGAAATAGTTGAATACCAACTAGATTGGAAGGGACAAGAAGCTAATGTCGTCGAATGTTATAACCTCGCAATTGATGAGGATGACGATCCACGCAACATCAACATTCCTGAGTCAGAAGGAAACTGCGAAGTACATGGACCAGCAGTCGAAGCACCAGAAGTGACTCAGCCTCTAAAGACGTGGACCGTAAACATCGGGTCAGAAGCAAACCCCAAGTATGCTACGATTGGAGATTATTGGGATGAAGAAATGGTGAGTAAAGTGACCCAACTTCTCCACGAATATTAGGATCTTTTTCCGACGAAGTTTTCTGAGATGAAAGGTATCCTAGGTGATATAGGAGTAATAAAGATCCCCTTGAAACCTGATGCGAAGCCTGTGAAACAGCGCCCGTATAGGCTGAACCCCAAGTATAAGGAAAAAGTTAGACTGGAGTTAGATAAGTTGCTTGCTGTAGGAATTATTGAGCCTGTTGAAGAATCTGAATGGGTCAGTCCAATGGTAGTGCAAGAAAAGAAGACTAAGGGTGAAATCCAAATCTGTGTTGATTTGAGGAAGCTGAATGATGCATGCCTGCATGAACCCTTTCCTACTCCTTTTACAGATGAAGTTCTAGATAATGTTGGAGGTCAAGAAGTGTACTCTTTTACTGATGGATTTTCAGGCTACCATCAGATCAGAATTGCTCCAGAGGATCGACACAAGACAACATTTGCTACAGAAATGGGATCCTTCCAGTACATAGTTATGCCCTTTGGATTAAAGAATGCACCTGCCATGTTTTCTAGAGTAGTAATTTGTGCATTTAAAGAGTTTATACATAAATTATTAGAATTTTATTTTGATGACTGGACTATTTTTGGGTTACTAAAAGACCACATAACTAGTTTAAGACTTATGTTGGACAAGTGTAGACAGCACCAGATCTCCTTGAAGTTGAAAAAGTGCATCTTTTGTGCACCCTTTGGAATTATGCTGGGTCATATTGTCTGTAAGCAAGGATTGATGGTGGATCCTGCGAAGATAGCAATCATTGTGAACTTGCCACCTCCGAAGTCAGTCAAGCAACTGAGCACTACACTTGGTCACACTGGATACTACAGGAAATTTATTAAAGGTTATGCCTAGATCACAGCCCCGATGGAGAAACAATTGAAGAAAGAGATTAAGTTCGAATGGACACCTGAGTGTCAAGAAAGCTTGGACATTCTAAAAGAAAAAATGGTAACTGCCCCTATTTTGGTATTTCTTGACTGGAATAAGGAATTTCACGTGCATGTCGATGCATCCTCTATAGCTCTGGGTATAGTATTGGCTCAGACAAGAGAAGGAAACATTGATCACCCTATTGCCTTTGCCAGTCACAAATTGTCAACAACAGAAAGGAACTGCACGACGACAGAAAGGGAAGGTTTAGCTATGGTATATGCTTTGCAAAAGTTCCGACATTATCTATTAGGTTCTCATTTTAAAATGTTCATTGACCACTCTGCTTTGAAATATTTGGTTAACAAGCCTGTGTTAGGTGGAAGAATATGTAGATGGCTAATATTGTTTCAGGAATATGACTTTGAGATTATAGTTAAGCCAAGAAGACTTAACCTGGGACCTGACCATCTGTCGAGGCTCGAATCAGGGGAAGAGCCCACTAGCTTAGACAAAGGTCTTCCTGACACCCAGTTATTCGCCATCCAGATGGTCGATGACTACTTTCAGGACATTGTTCAGTATTTGGCTACAGGATTTGCACCCTCGGAGATGACAACACAGCAGAAGAAGCAGTTGGTGGTTCGTGCTACTGACTTTACCTTGGTAGCAGGACAACTATACAAGACAGGACCAGATGAAATACTGCGCAGGTGTGTCTTGGAGCATGAACAACCCTTGATTTTGGCTGAGGCACATTCTGGTGCAGCTGGAGGACATTACGCAAGAAAATCTACAGCACAGAAGATTCTGGCAGCAGGATTATGGTGGCCTACACTTCATAAGGATGCTAGGGAATACTACCACAGCTGCGACATCTGTCAGAGGATAGGAAAACCATCCAGGAGGGATGAGATGCCTCTAGTTCCAAAGGTAACTCTACAGGCCTTTGATAAATGGGCTATTGATTTTGTAGGACCTATAAATCCCCCTGCAAAGAAATCGGGCACAAGGTATATTATTACAGCAACGGAGTACCTTACCCGTTGGCCTGAAGCTCAACCAGTCAAAGATTGTAGCGCTGCTACAGATGCGAAGTTCATCTTCGAGAATATCTTAACAAGGTTTGGATGTCCTAGAATTATTATGAGTGACCAGGGATCACACTTTCTGAATAAAACTATCGAAGCCTTGACTGAAGAATTTTAGGTGTACCATCAAAAGAGTACTGCGTACCATCCTCAAGCCAATGGAACTGTGGAAGCCTTCAATAAAATTCTTGAGCAGCATCTGACCAACGTTTGTAATGTTAATAGAAATGATTGGGATCTCAGAATTCCGGTAGTCCTATGGGCTTACAGAACCACTTGCAAAAATTTGACATGCCATACACCTTTTAGGTTGGTTTATGGGCAGGAAGCAGTTATGCCGATGGAGTACATTGTTCCTAGTCTCAGAATAGCTGCTTTCACAGAGATGGATGACCCAGGTATGTTGAATAAAATACTAGCCCAGATAACAGAACTAGAAGAGGACATATTCATTGCAGGTTTCCAGCAGCAAGTGCAGAAGGCTAGAGAAAAAGCGTGGCATGACCGGCACATTAAAAAGAAGCAATTCCAGATTGGTGATCTTGTACTTTTGTATGACAGTAAATTCATGAAGTTCCCAGGAAAGTTTAAGACCCATTGGAAAGGACCATACATAGCTCAGAAATTTACTGATGGTGGCGCAGTCCAGTTAGCTAAATTGAATGGAGAAACCTTGCCTTCCATGGTGAATGGAAGTCGGTTGAAGAAGTACAGGGACAAGCCAGGACCCTCTAGTCAGAAGTAATAAAAGGAAGAAGAGTCTAAGTACCAAGAACAGCTGAGAGTGGGTACTAGACTATAATTAAGCTGTTAAAAGGGTGCGGGTCGAGGGTCACATATACTTTCGAAGGTCGCTAGTATGGCGCAGCTAAAAGTTAGGTCGCAGTTTAAAATTATGACTGCTCAGGAAGATTAGATTTGGCAGCATTGGCATGTGCACTGCGTTGAGTGCCCTTAATGATGAGATTTTACAAGATTCAGCGGCATGTGGATGAGATCCACCACCTCTTGGTCATATTTGATATCCATGATGCACCATTATGACAGATCTGATAGCCGGACTCTTTAAGAAGGCATCCAGTCCTGCATATTTCGCATTCTATAGTTTCTGCAGTTAAGGCCATGTCGAACGACTGTAAAGTTCAGGAGCTATTACGAGAGTTCAGGGAGAGATGTCTGCAGAACCTCCTGAGCAATCCACCTATGCAGGCATGCTCGACCTGAAACAAAGAAAAATAGAAGTTCGCTCTAGGAGACGTGAAGAAAAACAGAAGTGCACTCTATGCGGCACAATGAAAGGCAGCAGGCCTAACGGAGAAACCCTGAAAGAACCCAAGAGGTATCCTCCTGGGTTAGCAGAACCAAGGCGGCCATTTGTCTTATGCAAAAGCACGCTGACACGCAAGTCTGGGGGTATCTAAACACCCCGAGTTGTGGATGGTCAAATGTTTAAACAGGCATAGCAGACAAGCAGACCGGAGAATGGGTTCATTGATAGATCCAGAAGGCCTTAACCAACATAAGTAGTACGAAGCAAAGGAGCAAGCAGTAGACGACAGCATATTCAGCCGCAGCAAGAGGCCCACCCCCTTTGCTAGCAAGATTCTACCGCCAAAAGAGCAGCAGAGTGACCCGGGACGGGCCACAAGTGAGTCTTAGGGGCCTGTTGGGGCTCCGACCCTAAGGGTCTGTAGTTTTGGTAACTCCGTGGGTTTTGTGGAAGTTTGTAAGAGGAGTTACAACTCAAAATAGTCTTAGGGGTGTCAGGGTTGGGTCGAAGCCCCCTTTTGTAATTAACCCATGGTTTAAGTCCAGGGTTAGGGTTTTGGGCGCCCATGGTTTAAGTCCATGGTTTTGTAATAGTGCGCTGTATAAATGGGCACTTATGTAATGAAGTAGGGTTAGGTCTTTAAATATTATCATATGATGCTATTGTAATGCGAAGCTAAGAGGCTGTATAAGGGTTTTTGTAAGAAAAGGTTAAGTCCCAGCTGTGTGCGTGGACGACCTCTGTAGCTGTGTGCGCAGAGGGTTTTGTAAGTGATTAGAAGATCTGCAGCTGTGTGTGCAGAGGCCTGCTGTTGTGTGCACGGATTTGAGGACCGGAAGAGATCTGCAGCTGAGTGCGCAGATCAGAACTGTGGTTTTGAAAAGAGTTGAATAAAAAATAGTTCTGTGGACGTAACCCCTACACTGGGGATGAACCACGTTACATCTGGTGTCGTGGTTCTTGTGTTATTGTGTTATTTCTGTTATGTTCTTTTATGCATTAATAACTATAAATCTGATAAGTAAGATCGTTGCTAACAAATAGCTTCGCTGTGAATTCCCAGTAAAGGGTTAAGCAAGTTACAGTTGTTTATCTATCTACGAAGTTATATATATGAATGTTGGAGCTCTGTGTTAATTGATTATAACTTATTAAAGGCTAAGGTACAGTAATATCCCTCTTTTGCTTGCAGAAACCTGATTCTGTAGCACCCCATAGCTGTTTTGGGTGAGACTGTAGCTTGTTCGCAGGCTGCTTCCGAAAGGGCCAACACTGTGGGTCTTTTGTTGGTGCGAAGTTATTGGTAAAAACTCGGGTCTGCCCTATAGTCCAACATTAACCTATTAATGGCATAAACTACCACCAAATCTAGTTTCTCAATGTGAGAGTATATCAGTTCAAGACTTGCTAGAGGGAGACTAAGATAGTAGACAACATGCTCCTGGAGTTCATTATCTTCCTAAACCAACTCCACTCCTATCGTTGACTCAAATGCATCCATATACAATATAAATTCCTTCGTGTAGTCTGGCAGGCACAAGAGAGGAGAATATAGTAATGCTCTTTTTAATTCCTTAAAAGATTGTTGTGTGGCTTCATCCCACAAGAATGGGGTGTCTTGCTTAAGCAAGCGCATGAAACCCTTGATGATCTTGGCATAGTTTACTATAAATCATCGAAGAAGGTTAGAATTTCCTTGCAAACTTTGTAATTTCCTGACGGATTGAGGAGGAGGAAGATTGACAATCACCTCAACTTTTAAAGGATCCACCTGTATACCTTTATTCAAAACTATGAAATGAGTAATCACCCCGAATAGACACAGAAGACACACTTATGGGGATTTAAGTGGATCTTGTAATGTCTACATCATTCAAAAATTAAGCGAGGATGATCTAGATGGTCCTCCCTATTTCGAGAATGGGCAGATAGATTGTCTAAGTATGGGTTCAAAAATATGATTAATATCATGGAAATCAAAGTTCATTGCTCGCTAAAAGGTGCCTCCGGAATTTTTTAAGGCAAACAACATCTTTTTATAAACAAATGTACCCCAAGGACAAATGAATGCATTTTTTTGTTGGTCTTATGGTTTGATTTGAATCTGGTTGTATCTCGAAAAACCATCCATTAATGAAAACACCTCGCTACTCGCACAAGAGTCAATAATCTAATCAATAAATGTTGTAGGGTCATTTTCTTTGGGACAAGCCTTGTTTAAATCATGGAAATATGTACAAATGTATATAGTTCCATCTTTATTATCTACCGAAACAGGATTGGATACCCTTTCCGTCAAAGAAATTGGGTAGATAAATCTGGATTTCAACAAGTTTTCCACTTTAGCCTTGACGGTTGTTGCTTTCCATGGATTTATAGGTCTAAGATTTTGTCGAACAGGTTTGACATTAGGGTGAGTTCGGATTTCATGTTATACAATTGATAGATTGATTCCTGGAATATCCTCGCATGACCAGGCGAAGACATCGCATAATTCCTTAAACAAGGAATTGTATTTGGCAATCTCTTTCAGAGAACGGTTTCCACCAATATGTACATTTTCCACGATACCTGATTTTGTAGAGATATTGATCGAAATGGTGGTGGAAATGTGCACCATTTTCCCCTCAGAAAACATTCCCTCCTTAGGCAAAGGATTAACGGTCAGATCAACACCATATACTAGTCACACATGGAACTCGAAATTTTCTATTCTACTCAGTTTTGGAAGAAATAAGGACTTGTGATGGAGATAATCACAAATTTTCTATTCTGCTCAGTTCTAGTCATGGCTTCCAAAATGGCTTTGTCGGATGGCGAAACCATGTCGAAGAAGTCATAAGAACATGTATATTTATCTGCCCATGTGGGAAAGTAGGATTCATCCGACTCTTCTAAGACTAGAGGAGTAGTGATGGAATCAACAGTAGCATCAAATATAGCTTGGTAAGATACCTCTATTATTGATAAGGGAACTTGAGGTTCTTCTTGTGAAGGCGGGACATAAGAGTACTCAATTATATCCACAACTATAGAGACCTTATTCCTAACACTCGTCGAGCCTAAGTAATTCATGGGAGCGGGCATATAGAAATTTCCCATCAATGATGCATACATACTAGCTCCCAAACTTTTATTTGTCGGGCATCACTTATCAATCACGGGTATGATAGACTCAGTAGTATCCAAACGACCCTTCTGAGTATATGACAGCTGGTAAATAGTAACCAACTTACCTTTGTGTCGAAACACAAGGACTCAAAAAATGGATGATGGAATCACACACATCGCATATGTCCAACTTCTCCCTAGAAGTAAATTGTAGTACAAAGTAGAATCAACCACTTCGATTTCAATGGAGACTTCTTTCCCTGCCAATTTTATTTCGAAATATGGCAAGATACCATGTTCACGAAAATAAATTTCATCAAAATTAGTCAACAACATGTTTGATGGGACCAACTATGGGGATCCCAAAGCCTTCCAACATGATCTCAACATGACACATGTGGATGCACCCTCATAAATTACTATACGTCCAATGGTTTTTCCACCATGGACAACATAAATGGAAAAGGCTACATGGTATGGTAGGCGTGGTTTAACTTTAGAAAGATTAAATTTAGCCATCAAGCTCGCAGATTCCATACTACCCATGGCCACCAAGAGAGCTTCTCGTTGTGAAGGAAAACTCTAGAGCACTGCCAAGGTCGACTTTGCACAAGGGGTTTAGGATAAATATTCTACCACTGAGTAGTTTGAAGAATCCCCCACATTAGGTTTATGAAATGTATTTTTTAAGACATCTTTTGGTATCTTTGGCATGTCATCAACCGATTTTTCAATTGTAAGTTGGGATGATCTCTCGGCAGTTTGCTTATCTTTCTGTTGATCCTTCGACTCATAATTCTTGTTTCTAGTTTGTAGCAAAGCATGGGATCGTACCATATGGAGATAGGATTGATCAGCATGATCATTTTTTATTCCTGCAACATATTTTGAACTAAAAGTTTCATTTTATCCTTGGGTAAATGGATCCTTCAGGACGACTGGTTGTTGTTGTTTTATCAACTTCTATGTTTGATTTTATTAAGGGGCATTGATGGGTAAGATGGTATGATTGGCACAACTTGCAAGAGAATTTGACGATCTTCTTCTCTTTGTTACCCCCCTCAGCAAGAGAATTGGGTTTCTGTTTGTTTTGATTCCCCCCGCCCTTCTTACCCTTATTATTTTCCCCACTAGGTTGTTGAGTGCCCTTCTAGGTATATTGCATCAAATATACATTCACATTCTGGGTTGAGGGGGTGGAATCCTTAGCTTCCTCTGTTGCAGATTGCTTCGCTGATAAATTATGGAATTTCCTAGTCAGTAACTCTACAGTTGGTGTTTCAACTGAACCTACCATGCCATCGGCATGTGGTCTAGGCTTGGGTTGAGAAAATTATGCATTAGAATTTGGCGCCTCAAGGATAAGTTTATATAGAATCCCATTCATCAAATCTAGCTTTTGGGTGTTGAGAATGGATTCTTCCTCCGTAGTCACTTCCGATGTGGAAACATATTTTGAAATATAAGGCAATAATGATTTCAAAAACCATTCTAGTTAGAACTCAGTAGGAATATTTGCTTTGATAAGACTTTTTCTCCTTCTCCACTCCTTAATTTGATCAGATACATGAGTGGCCTTAGTCTGCCTAAAATTTGACAGAAGGTTTATACCGGCATCATACTAAACAGGAAGTTGAAATTGATTCAATAAAACGGTTTCTAATTCAAGAAAATTGTCGTATGTGGTTGATGGAAGTTCAATGTACCACTTTTCCACTACAGTAGTCGGTGTTTGTTGAAATAGCCTCAACCAAACAGAATCGTCATTTAATGAGTTGGAAGATCACCAAAAATGGAAAGTTGTGATATGGGCACCTGGGTCTTCACCAATTTTCCTTTCAAACTTTGGAATATTCGAAGACAATTTGACTGGGACAATTGGCCATGTTGTATCATGGAGCACAGGGTCATTCATTAGTTTCGATAGGTTTGGAAAGTTTAAAGTTGCTAGAAAGGATAAATGAGTCCAAGCCAAAAATTGGTATTGAGGAGTCTGGGGCAAGGAACTACCCACACCAGGGCTCCCAAAATAGGGGTTGGGGTTTCCCCCACCCACCGATTGTAAAGAACTAACAATATTTTGAAAAGGGCTCCACCCAAAGGCCGAAGGGTTACTAACTTGTGGTGTGTGATTTTGTGTGTGATCGGTCCCATCCAAAGCTGGAGTTACAGAGACAGGAGCCGAAATTCCCCCACTAAAAAGTGAAAAGGGAGGTCTCCGAAAAGGAGCAGCCGAGGTCACATGCACCTAAAATTGAAAACCATTTTATTTTTTAGAAGACATTACTTTAAAATTTATTGTAAAGTTTTATGTTGTTGACCAAGGATGGTCAAAGATCACTGTAATTGAATTATTTTATTATTTAATAATTTAAAAGAAGAGACACCTATCCAAATAAGACTGTTGAAGAGTGTTCATTGACCCACTAGGAGGAATGATCTGTTGTAGAAGGACAAAATGATAAATGACAAGAGTGAAACTGCTAAGAGTTTATGTATGCAAGTGGGACTGCTAAGTTACAGAGAGTATTGTATAGGTTTCTACACAGCATATTTGTCTTGGTGGTTCAGTGAATAGGCTCGAGGGTCCTAAGGCAAGTAATCTTGGCTACTTTTAGGAGATATTTGGGAGGAATGGTCTTTTTTGGGTGTTTATCCACTTTGAAGTTAGCAGGTTCTATATTGTTCTGGTTAATTATCTTTATTCCAACTTTTGTTTATATTATAAAGGGTTGTATAAATGAATTTTAATGTTGTAATAGTTTTTCTATCTTTGAGAATTACAGAATATATTCTTCATCTACCTAGAATACACACACACACACACACACACACACACACACACACACACACACACACACACACACACATGGTTTTAAACTAGTATACTACATNAGTAAATCTTTAGTATTCTTATAATTTTCTAACAGATTTTAAACCAGAGGTTTCACAAACTCTCTTACAGCTAGTGTATGCTTTAGTTAAGCATAGTAAAACCCTAAGTCAAAGTTTATAAAACATGGTTTAGACTACTATGGCTTCTAGCCAAGGAATTTAAGACCCATACAAAAAAAATAAAAAGTAGAAATAATATTATTATTATTTTAACCAGTAAAAAATTCTTTTTGCCGAATGGCTTAGTGATTTCTAAAATTACGCATGTATCATTTCTTTTACATAGTCGAAAGGATTTTGTTTGAATAAATTACCTAGCTGCTACAACCAAGAGACTAAGAGGCTTAGTTTTCTTTAAAAGAAAGAGGAACTTAGGTTTAACCTTTTATACATTGTTTTAGGGTTGAAACTTATAAATAATGTAGTTAGTTGAATAAATCTAACCACGGTTCTAATCATATTACAAATTAAAACTCTGTATAAATTTATAATAAGATTTTATACAAACTTCATATAAATTAGCATTCAAGAAATTTAATATAGGTCACAAGATCAAGGCCTATAAAGGCTATTTCTTTTTAACAAGAAAAGTATAAAAACTAAAATCTACAATAGCAACATATGGATCCAACGAAGGTAGGTCGTAGCCATAACTAAAGTAACATAAACCAATATAATAACCCTTTCAAGGATTATGGTTTTTCAAATATGATATTAATATAGTATTAAAGGATTATATATAACCATAATAAATAATACAACTTCCCTAATTAAGAATTATTATAGGTCAAGTGTTCAAAACTCGTAAGGGTAAGTCTTTTACAGGAAGTTTATACACAAAAACTACAATAGTATAACCTAGAACATTTAGCCAAGAATGGGTTGTAACCATTTGAAAACCAAATTGCCAATATTTTAAACAATTTATTGTTTCTACAAAGCATCTCTAGTAGTTAACAAATTGGAAACGCAATGGCTTTACGACCTTAAAAACATGGATAAAATTTACAGCAAAAGCCCCAAAACTTACACAACGGGCTAAACAATATTTTCACGTAATATTTACCAAGTTCAAAGTAATATTCGAGTTACATAGAGTAGCCTAGGAAGCAAGGAATGGTTTAAATAAAATACAGCAAATGCACAGAGTAAAAATTAAAATAGTATATTAGTTACAGAGAGGAAAACGAGAATAAAATGAGGGTTTAAAACCCCAGCAAAAATCACAGTAAGATTTTTATATATTCCCACATACTCCACAGCCTAAATGGATTTATAAAAATAAGCATTAACTCTGTAATAACAACATCACAACCTGAGGGCTTAATAAAAACACCACCATAACTCTATCAAAAAGATGTATACCATCGAACATAAGTGGGAAAGGGTTGTGCAAGCCTTGTATCATCTAGTGAAACCAAACCCAAACAAGAGAAACATTGTTCCATCCTTTTTCCACACTGTCAAGACCGATAGGGTTCAAGTTTCAAGGTCTTACTGGAACCCTCAGGCGCCACCCTCGACCCGAGCTCATCCAACCCACACAGGGATTGCTCAAACTCCCTACCATAAAAACCAACTGAGGTTAAAAAATACTTTTATAAATTAATATTGTTCTAAAACTACACAAAAAAAATGAAATACATATTACTTCAATGCGATAACTCAACGATGGAATCGATGATATCTTAGTGAGGGAACCCGTAGCAGGTTGAAACCATGCACTTGTGACGATTCTGTAACCAGTATCATGGTTTAAAACACCAGAGAAGTTTAAATGATGGATTCAGATACTGGACATAAGCATGGAGATCGTGTAAACAAAGGGCCGAGAGCCCTTGGCTCCTCTCACAATGAGCAGTACTGAATGACCAAAAACCCATGGCCTTTCGCTAGGGTTTAAAACTTTATTTCCCTTTACAGCTAGATGGCACCATTTCACATGGGTGCATGTACTCTTACCTCCATGTATATAATTTGTTTCTCTTGCCCACTTTCATATAGGTTAAAAATTAAACTCGATGGTATGTCAATCATTAGGTTACGTTTTTCTAAAACTAGGTCAAAGCATAGTATAAACCGACCACTACATAGTTGTTTTGCAAAGTCACTATTTGTTTATTTCCTTTGTTTTTCCTTTAATATTTACTTTTATCACCATAGCATTTGTACCTTGGTTCTTTAGTTGTTTATTAGTGCAAGGAGAGGAAACAATCCTTTTGTCAAAAATACCTACAGTAATACCAGGTCAAACATTGCATTAGCTTATAAAAATATAAGTAATACCTTAAAACATGTAACCCTATCCTCGATATAGTGTTAGTCAGAATAATTTTTAAGATATTAAAAACATGTCAAATCCATACAAGATAAGCACACAAGTAGTAAGTTACGACAAGGAAGGCATGTCACTTTAACATTGTAAAAACAAGTAAAATAACTTAAGACTAGAAAACTGCATACTATTGTTTATGAATTACAAGTGGAGTTAACATTTTTCTCGGTTTGTTAAGTATTAGTTTTATAGAAGTTCATTTCATACTAAGTCCTAGATATTTAATTGAATGTAGGGCTTAATCTATTTGATAAAAGTTATGTAAAACTAGAGTAGGTTAATTAAATGATCTAAATCCTATGTATTATTATTTTTTTACTTATGGACTTTTGGAGTTGTTAAATTTGGTATCAAAGTGAGTTTTCAAACACTAGGCCTGAAGTTGGATCAACTCACATGCAAAATAGGAAAACAAAAATAATGATATGTTCAAAAATTATTTCTGTACAGAAATATAAATTTTTTGTTTTGCAGGAAATGGAAGGACTAGAAGCATCTACTGAAGATGGATCACATCATAATAATGCAGATAATATCTATGTGGAATTAAATAATAAACCATCTGAATTAATTCAAACTATAAAAGAATTAAAATCTGAATTACAGACTATAAAGGAAGATAATGAAAGAATCCTATGAGAATAGGAAGAATTAAATATGATACTACTGGATAAATTACATAACGAAGGAAAGGATAAAACAAAAGAACATGAATCTGAATCTGGAACTATATTCTACAAGTGTAAAGGTAAGAAGTTAAAATTTTATGATAATGAAATTAATTCCTCTTTGGGACTTAAGGTTGGGTCACACAAATAAAAGCATAAGTATTCCAATGAAAGTAGTGATAGTGACAGTAGCCCTAAAAAGAGAAAATTTAAACCTTACGAAAAAATTTCAAGAGAATTTAAGAAGAGAAAAACCCCTATGTTTAATGGTGAGGTGGAAAAAGGTGAACAAGTTGAGGCATGGTTGTTAGGTATAAAAAAAGTATTTTCAAATTTATAATTACTCAGATAGGCTGAAAGTTAGAATGGCTATCTATAACTTAACTGGAAAAGTTGATATATGGTGGAAGGATATAAAAAGAGTGAAAAACATTAAATAAAAGTATGTAACTTGGAAAACTTTCAAGAAATTATTTAAAAGCAAAATTTTATCTGAACGGTATTACAAAGAAAGAGCTAAGGAATTTTACGATCTTAAGCTAGGTTCAATGTCAATAAAGGAACTAAGTAGAAATTTTTTTAAGTTTATTACACTAATTTCCTTATATTATCGATGAAAAGCCTAAGATACAAAGGTTTTTGAGTTGTTTACCTCTTATATTTAAGGACGAATTGAATACGACAATCCAAAAACCCTTGAGGTAGCAATCAGGGAAGCTAGTTTATGTTATGAACAAAGCAAAAATAAAAAAGGTGTACCTAAATGCAAGGATAAAAGAACTAATAACTTTGAGCAAAGAAGAAAAGGTTTTAATTCCAACAGAAATTTCAAAAAATAATTCCCGAAACTATTCTAAGAATACTTACCAAGGAAGAATTTTTAAGAGTAAAACACAACAGAGTTTTACAGCACCAAAGAATAGAGATATGCCTAATAATTATGTTAAAAATAATGAACAAAGAGAACTTGTAAAATGTTGGGAATGTGTTACGGAGAGAAATTCCTATGGCTTGGGGTACCACAACAGACAGCTAGACTCCAGAAATCAATCTTCTCCAATATGCAATAGAAATAAACAAT
>LPNX010230368.1:335686-348306 GCA_001517045.1 Pseudotsuga menziesii
GTATATCAATTTTATAATGTTTTTTGGGGATGATCAAGGTAACATCAAAAGATATAAAGTGGTCCAAAGGGGTAATGAGTCTGCAGCGGGACAAGGGAAGGCCATACAATGTGTGATTCACCTAGTGTGGTGAAATCCGCTATAACAGAATGTCAGGGACCTGATTATGCGAAGGACTATCCAAAGAGAAAGAGGAATTGCAGCAATGTGCATACAATACAAGAAGAAGAAATTGTTGGTGACATAGTGAATGAAATGCCCAGAATTAATGCATCATTGGAGAATCGACAAGCTGATCACCAAAAATACATGGTTGAAATAGAAGGTATGATACATAACAAACTTATTTCTATTTTGATATACCCAGGTGCTAGTTTAAGCTATGCGTCACCTAGTATAGCAGAAAGTTGTAATTTGCGCTTGAAAAAGTTTGAAAAATCTTGGCTAGTTCATTTAGCTACAGGAACCAAAAGAAAGGTAGTTATCTATGCTTAAAAGTGTGAAATGTTTACGAGTCAATTCAAAACTCAAGTGAAATTAAATGTATTACTGCTAGGGTCATATGATGTTTTAACAGGTATGGACTAACTGGAAAAACACAGAGTAGTTTTAAATTTTTTTGAGAAAACATTTACATGTTTAGATGAAAAATGAGAAACAGTTACAGTAAAAGGAATGCCTAGAAAAGTTTATGTTAGACATATTTCGGCTTTGCAAATGAAAAAGTCTGTACGAAAAGGTTGTAAAGTTTTTGGTGTGCATGTAATGATTAACAAACTCGTGAATAAAGAAGATAAGTTAAAAATTGATGATATACCAATCTTAAAAGAATTTTCAGATGTATTCTGAGAAGAGATTCCAAGATTACCTCCGAAAAGAGAATTAGATTTTACTATTGAATTAGTACTGGGAGTTGTACCCAATTCAAAGGATCCTTACCAGATGAATAACCTAGAACTTAATGAATTAAAACTACAACTACAAGAGATGATAGATAAGAATTACATAATACCAAGTGTATCCCCTTGGGGAGCACTTGTCTTATTTGTTAAAAAGAAATACGACACCTTACATTTATGTATAGATTATCGTCAGTTAAATAGGATGAAAATTAAAAACATATATCCATTGCCCCACATAGATGATATGTTCGATCAGATATGTAGAGAAACGATATTCTCAAAAATATACTTGAGATCTGGATATCATCAAGCTAGAATTAAAGGTGAAGATATATTTAAAACTGCATTTAGAACCCGATACAGGCATTATGAGTTTTGTAGTTATGTTGTTTGGGATAAAAAATGCTTCAGTGTCTTTTATGTGTTTAATGAACAGTGTTTTAGGTAAATATTTGGATAAATTCGTAATTGTCTTCATAGATGACATACTGATTTATTCAAAAACAAAAGAAGAACATGATGAACATTTACAGATAACATTACAAGTTCTAAGAGAACACAAATTGTATTGAATTCTTTAAGGATAAAATACATTATCTAGGCCATGTGATATCCAAGGAAGGGGTATCAGTGGACCTTGATAAGATCGAAGAAATAATGGAATGGCATGCTCCTAAGGATGTATCAGATGTATGATAATTCATGGGGATTACAGGTTATTATCCTAAATTCATAGAAGGATTCTCGAAGATCATGAATCCCATAACATCCTTACATAAAAAGAGGAAAATATTTGTATGCGATCTAAAATGTGAAGAAATATTTAATAAGTTAAAATAATTATTAACTACTGCACCTATTTTAAAAATAGCATATCCAAACATGGACTTGTTGTGTGCACTGGTGCATCCAATGAGGGCCTAGGTGGAGTACTAACACAAGAAGGTCATGTAATAGCATATGAGTCAAGAAAGTTAAAAAGACATGAAAAGAATTATGCTACCTATGATTTAGAGTTGAATGCTATAATACACGCTTTAAAAATGTGGCGCCATCATCTAATTGATAGAATATTTTTATTAATGTCTGATAACATAAGTTTGAAATACTTGTTTGATCAACAAAATCTGAACGCAAGGCAAGCAAGATGGTTAGCTTTCCTTAGCGAATATGATTTCAAGATTAAACATATAAAAGGAAAAGAAAATAAGGTGGTTGATTCCTTAAGTAGAAATTAAAATCTAAATTTTATAATCGTTGTTAACAGCTATAAAATAGAATTGGACGAAAAGCTCGAAGATGGAGTAAAAATGGATAAAGAATATCTAAATATAAGAGAAAAGGTTACAAAAATTGAATCTAAAAACATAAAAGCAGATTTTAGTTTGAATGAAAAAGGTTTAATGTTGTATAAAAACATATTATATGTACCTAATATACCAAAAATTAAATTGTTGATTTTAAAGAAGTCCATAAGATTCCTTACTCAGAACATCATGGTTACCAAAAGATGGTAACAATTCTAAGAAAAATTATTTCTAGCCTAATATGAAAACTGAAGTGGCTGAATATATAGCTAGGTGTATAGAATGCCAGCAGGTTAAAGCTGAGCATCGACACCCAGCAGGTCTTTTGCAACCGTTACCAATCCCAAATTGACAATGGTAAATTATTAGCCTTGATTTCATAAGAAGACTGCCTAAAAATCAAAAGTAAAATGATTTTGTAATGGTAGTGGTAGACAAACTTAGCAATGCAGCTCATTTTATACCTATTAAAACTACTTATAAGGCTGTAATATTGCTGATATTTTTATGAAGGAAATCTTTCGATTGCATGGAATTCCTAAGGTGATAATTCCTAATAGGGATCCTAAGTTTACCGGTAATTTCTGGAATTCCTTTTTTAAAGGATTGGACACTAAGTTAAATTTTAGTATTTCTTATCATCTACAGATGGATGGACAAACAGAAAGAGAAAATCAATTTTTAGAAGATATGTTACTGATGTATGTTAGGGATCATCCAAAGAAATGGGAAGAATATCTATACTTATCTGATTTTGCTTATAACAATCATTATCAAGCTTCATCTAAACTTAGTCATTTTGAAATAATGTATGGTAGGAAATATAATACTCCCATTTCATGGAGTAATACAGTTTACAGATTAATGTTAGGACCTGACTTGTTAAAATAAATGGAACTAACAGTGAAATAGGTACAAAAATATGGAAATTGCACAGGATAGGGAAACAAGTCATGCATACATTAATAGAACTCAGAAATAATTCCAAGTAGGTGAGCATGTTTTTGTCAATGTAAAACCCAAAAAAAACTCCTTTACATTGGGGATTTGTGCTAAATTAGCACCCAGGTATTGTGGATCGTTTGAAATATTGTCAAGCGTTGGACTAGTGGCTTATCTGTTAGCTTTGCCACCTAATCTCAAAATACATAACGGATTTCATATTTCTATATTGAAAAATTATGTGCATGATGCTACTCATGTAATTGGTTGGAATGTTATTCAGGTAGAACCATAAGGATATTTTCAGGTAGAACCACATTGTATCCTCGGCAAGAGAGAAAATTTTCTCTGGAATCGCACCATTGGACAAGTAAAGGGTAATTTTAAAGGGGTGAAATTTCGCCAATTGGCTATTTTTGGGGTTTTTTTCAAAAAATAAATTTGTTATTTGCTCATTTTTAGTGTCTAATAGTGCCTATATTTACATGGAATATGTTTTTTTTATCATAATATTCACCAAAAATTACACATTTTAGTGTTAATTCTATGTTTCATATTTAATATTCACCTACCTATCTATAAACCTGTTTTTTTCAATCCAAAACAATTTCCTAGAATAATATACTTAAGTATAATATTAGAATCCTTAAAAAATACCCCAGGTCACTACTAAAGGTGCAATGGAAGCACCTTATTCCAGATGAAACAACCTGGGAATCGGAGAGTCATAGGCGGGAGGAATATCCAATTTTGTTCTAGGAAGACCCAAATGATAATTAAGAAACATCGAGGACGATGTTGAACTTAAGCGAGGGTGTTTGTAACCCACTTAGAACTAAAAAACATTTTATTTTTTAGAAGACATTACTTTAAAATTTATTGTAAAGTTTTATGTTTTTGACCAAGGATGGTCAAAGATGACTGTAATTGAATTATTTTATTATTTAATAATTAAAAAGAAGATACACCTATCCAAAGAGACTATTGAAGAGGGTTCACTGAACCACTAGGAGGAATGATATGTTGTAGAAGGCCAAAATGACAAATGGAAGCAACAACATTCATTTTATAGTTGTTGTAGGAAGCAACATCCCTATATTTGTGTTCATGTTTCCATGGAAAGAAGAACTGAGCAAGTAGCTCATTTAATTGCAAAACTGGCCCAAATACCTAGGAAAGCTTATATATACCATCGAATGAGAAGGAGGCTCGCTACATTTCAAAGAGATTATGCAAGAGTAAATTGCTAAGAGTTTATGTCCACAAGTGTGACTGCTAAGTTACAACGAGTACTATATAGGCTTCTACACAACATCTTCATCCTGGTGGTTCAGTGAACAGGCTCGGGGGTCCTAAGGCAAGTAATCTTGGCTGCTTTTAGGAGACAGTTGGGAGGAACAGTCTTCTTTGGGTGTCTGGCCACTTCGAAGTTAGCAAGTTCTTGTTGATGTAATTGTAACTTCGGAATGTATTCATCCGTATATCTTATGTATTGTACCCCGATGTTTACTCTGGGATGCGTCTGTAATGTATTTGAGTCATGTCATACCCCGATGTTTATTCCAGGAAGTTTCTATAATGTAAACAAGTCATGTCAAGTCATTGTGGGTAACCATCCTATTGGTCAAGGGTTAAATTCCCCATAGTTGTGGGGCCCTAGGTTTATTAGATTATCCTAGAGAAGTAGACCCTAGGTGAGTCATTGTAAGTCGAGGTAATAGCCCCCACATTTTTGTTAAGGATAACCCTCCTTGTTGATTGGAGGAGGAAAAGTCCCCACAAGTTGTGGGGCACTAGGGTTATTAGACACCCCTAGAGATGTCGGCTCTAGTAAGTAATTGTTAAGTGAGGCCGACATGTTAGAGTGGGTTTCAAGTGAATGAAATAATATAAATAAAGAGTGAGTCTCTCTATTTATAACACACACTCACTCATTGGGGTGCATGAGTGAGAGGAGAAGTTGCTGGGACAAGAGAGAGACTACTGCTGTCAGGAGATCATCTTTATGTTTTCGGGTTTTACTTTTGGTGCTGATTCTATCTCTGAGGAAGTTGTGGGGTTTTCTTTTTTATATTTTCCCTGAAGAAAATTATTTGTTTCTCTTGTCTCTTGTGTTTTATTGATGTGCATGTTATTCTCTCAGTTAAAGATCCTAAGATCATAATGCTAGCTTGAATGATAAAAATCTAACATGGTATCAGAGCTAACCTGAGAAGAAGACATTGTACAACTGCAAAATCTAGGGCTTATTACTTTTTGGGTCTCTCTCCACAATCCATCAGCAAAAGTATGCTAGGCTGACTCTTCATTGAAGGGCGCATCTTTCTGTCGACGCAGAATTTGATTCCGAGCATTTTCAGTTTTTGGTGCGGGAAATTAGGGCTTTCTACAGAAGATGAATTTTTTAGTGAGACCAGCATAAGATTTCTCTCCTCATAAAAATCTAAATTTAGAGACCTAGATCAAGTTTTTTGGTTGGGTGAAACTTCGGGAAATTCAAACCCTGGTTTGACCCCGAGCTAGAAAAACCCTTAAATACTAAAATTGATAAGTTTTGGTACATTCACTATATCTCAGGATTGGAGAAGGATCAAGAGATGAACATTGCAGAGACTGAATATACAATACTGATTTACACTGTGTCCAAAATTCCACCTCATATTCTCTATATTCTGGGAGATATGATCCCTCTAAGTTAGGGTTCCAGTCTCTTCCAAAATTCATCCCTAAACAGGACACCTGGGGAGAATTTCTATATCTTGGGATACAAAGGTCCAAATGAAATTTATGAAGATGTTCTAGAAAGGGTACAGACTTTACTTTCTATGGTCCAAGTTTTTGACTCATAATATGAATTAGTGACACATGGAAGTTTGTACAACTTTGTTGTGCTGAACAGTCCTATAACAGGTCACCTTGGGAAAATGATCATAAGTCCCAATTGGTGAAACCAATTCTGATAAAACATGTGGTGTTGGAAAAAGAACATGTGAGGATACCTCAATGCAAAGTTTCAGACATAGAGGAGCTGTAATTTCAGAGATACCACAGAAACAGCAACAGGAATTTCTGTAGAAGAAATTGGAAAACTAGGGCTTCCTGTTCCGGGAGCTTCCCTCCACTGTTTTCAGAAAAGGAGTACATTGGACAGCTCAATTTGAAGACATCTATATTTCTGTCTAATCAAATCTAAAAGATTCCAAGTTTTGAGAATTAGGGTTTTTCTGACAAACCCTAGATCATCCAGCTACGGAACCAGGATGGACACCTCAAATCGGTAAGATCTAATCTTTTGCTATTTGCATTTGAGGTTCTCATTTCAAAGCGATATATCACATCAGCTTGATGATAAGCTTGGTGAAGTTAACAACTTCCAAGCATGGAAGTATTTGATCTCTCTGAATAAAATGAATTGGACACCTACATGAGTAGAGAGGTTCCAGTTCCAGAGGGAGATGAGGCTAAAAGCCTTACACTAGAAGAACTTGGTCAAGGCCAAGAAGATCATTGTTGATTCAATCATGGATCACATTGTATCACAAGTTTCTTCCCTAAAGACACCAAATATGTTTGATTCCTTGACCAAGCTATTTGAAGGGAAGAACATAAATCGGAATATGACTTTGAGAAAACAGTTGAAGAATGTGAAGATCCAGAATGCAGAGACCATACAGTCATACTTTACATGGATCTATCAAATCAGAGAACAACTTGAAGCAGTAAAAGAAGAAGTGAAGAATGCAAAAGTGGTGATAGCCACCTTGAATGGCCTCCCAAGATCATGGTATTCATTCATTCAAGGAATTTGTGCCAGAAGGAAGTGATTACTTTCAGCATACTCTGGGAAGAAGAAGAAACCCGACTCATAATAAGAGAAGAGAATATGGGAGCAACTGAAGATCAAGCTCTCACCATCCAAAGAAGATCCCTCAAGCGATGAGGAATACTAAGAACTCAACTCTCTAAGAACCTCTTATCCACCTTAGCATTTGGATAAGAAACGAGGCTATTATGAATGTAGAAGACGATGAAGTAGAAGGCTCAAGAAGGAGTCTACACACGAAACAAATAAATATAAGTATTCAATTGTCATTTCATGATATTGTTTTGTTATGCATTTGTTTATATTCAATTAATGTATTATGCATGATAGAATGTTTGCATTAATGACAGTATACTACTAATATGCATGTGATGGGTAAGTAGCTCATGGTGCTATACAACTCTCCATTACTACTTATCTAGAATGAAACCTCTTTTTTGACATATTGGATTAGTGCACAATCTCAATGTTGTCCTGGTAGAGATGGAAGGCATCTAGAAATGTTTCTGTGAGATATGGATGAATGTTGTATTGGCTAAAGTAGTTGCATGATCATATATTTATGCATAAGAACTTGCCAGTATGAATATTCCTTATGAAATGTTTCTAACCATACAAATGCATTTGACTTGTAGGAAAGATCACATACATAATCTCCTACAAGAAAATAAGAATGAGACTTGTTCCGAAGAACAAGTAACGACAGTTCAAGATGAAAAATAATATGACAAATGCAGCGACATCATTGATGCAGAACCTTCCAAGAAGAAATGGAAGACCAGTTCAAGAAGAATGATGTCTAATATGTAGTATTGATACATGAAGGGAATTTCATAGTTCCATCATGTAGTAGATGGAAACATCGTGGGATACAAGGCAAGATTCGTAGCACGAGTATTCTCACGAAAAGAAGGCATAGACTACAAATAGAAATTTGCAGCCAGTTAGATTTGAGACACATGATAGGCAGAATCATGTGTGAAAATGAAAGAAGGCCTTGAATGAGTTCAGAAGACACCCATGGGATAACACATACATGATGGGCTCAATCAAGATCTGAACCTATGCTACAAGGTTGATAGAGGATGACAAGCTCACAGTGTTAGTTTTTCAACATTTAAGCTAGCATTATGTTAGGATCTTTTCACTGAGAGAATAACAAGCACATCACAAGAGACAAGAGACACAAAGAGTTTTGATCGGGGAAACCATAAATGGAGAAAACCCCGCAACTTCCTCAAAGATAGAATCACCACAAGATGTAAGACCCCAAAACAGTAAGATGCACTCCCAATAGCAGTAGTCTTCTTCTTCTGTCTAGTCCCAGTATTTCCTTCTTCACTAGTGCGCCCCACTTGAGTGAGTGAATGATGTGTGTGATAAATAGAGAGTCTCACATTCTATTTATATTCTTCCATTCACTTGAATTGCACTTAATCACGTAGGCTCAACTAACAATTACTTACTTGAGCCTACACCTTAATTAGTGTATAATAACTCAAGTGCCCCGAAACTGTGGGGACTTACACAATGACTTGACAAGACTTGTTTACATTATTAATCCTTCGATCGGACCATTAGGGCATGACAACATGACTCAAATACATAATAGAAAACATCCTGGAATAAACATCAGGTTACAATACATAGAAGAATACATTCTGAAGTTACATATACATCAACACTCCCTCTTAACTAGGAAGGTATTCTTTCGACACGATTTTCAGCACTGGTCTTCTTCTCTGTATCAACCGGAAAATCTTCGTCTTCAAGTAATCTTCGTCTTTAAGTCTTCTTCGTCTTCAATTCATCTTCATCTTCAATTCATCTGAATCTGGATCATCACTCGATCTGGATCATCATAGAACATTATCACAGGATCTAGATCATTACTCGATCTGGATCATCATCACTGGATCTGGATCATCACTCGATCTGGATCATCATCATTGGAATGGATCTGGATCATCACTGCTGGATCTGTATCATTACTCGATCTGGATCTCTCGGAGTCATCATAACTGGATCTGGATCATAGCTCGATCTGGATCTCCTCTGGTCATCATCATGTGTGTACTATCTCGTCATAGGAAGTTCTACAGAGCCAGCCCTTTTTCATGTTGGTTGTAGGCCTAGCCACCAGGTAGGTCTTTTCCCAGCACTTAGATGTGACCTGCTCATCAGAAAGGCATGCCCAGCACTCACATCTGATCATGTAGTAAACTACAATCACATCAGAAAGGCCCAGCACTCACATCTGATCATGTAGTAAACTACAATCACATCAGAAAGGCCCAGCACTCACATTCACCAGCATGATAGGACATCACATCACTAACATCTATGAAAGGGATCTGCACTTATATCTAACCTACTCGTCAGAATGGCACATCCATCTAGGTGGGAACACATCCTACCATGGTGATGAATGACTCTCACCTAGGCCGGAGCCCCTCCTACCACAGTGATGAAATATTTCCACACATTCACCCAGGCCAGAACACATCCTACCATAGTGATGAATGACTCTCACCCAGGCCGGAGCCCCTCCTACCACAGTGATGAGAGATTTGTGCACTCACATCTGACCTGGTAGAAACTAAATCCTACACCCTCGTCAGAATGGCCCCCAGTCCCTGACTGAGCTACCTGGTAACAGACCAGGTGCCTCCACTCTTCCTGAGAGTGGCAGTTGCCCTTACATCTGTCCTACTCGACAGAATGGCCAACACTCATATCTGCCATGGAAGAAACTTAATCCTTTAGCCATGAACAGAATGGATCAGCCCTTACATCTGACCTGCTCATCAAAATGTCTCTCTCAGTACCTGACTGAGTGTTCCTAGTAATTGACCAGGTGCCTCCATTCCCAGAATGGCAGTCAGCACTCATATCTGATATGGAAGGAACCAAATCCTATCACCATGACAGAATGGCTCAGCCCTTACATCTGACCATGGAAGGAACCAATCCTCTCACCATGTCAGAATGGTTATGGGTCTCATCACTCTCTCTTGGAAGGAACCTCGATCTGGAGAACACCAAGTCTCTCTCTGAAGTACTCGAACTTCAGCTTAGCCAATGGCTTCATCAATACATCAGCTATTTGTTCCTCTGTCGCAACATACTAGAGCTTCACTGCTCCTCTCTGCACCATATCCCTGATATAGTGATACTTGATCTCGATATGCTTCGACTTGTCATGGAACACTAGATTCTCTGACAAATCCACGCAACTCTGGTTGTCACAATGTATACAAGTAGCATCCATCTGGAGATCAAATATATCAGACAGCAGCTTCCATAGCCATACTGCCTCACAACTAGCTAAACAAGCTGTGACATACTCTGCTTCAGTTGTACTCAGTGCCACATAGGATTGCTTCCTGCTAAACCAAGAGATCACACCTGTTCCCATATTGAAGCAACACCCTGAAGTACTCTTCCTGTCGATGGCACTGCCTGCCCAATCTAAATCAACATAACCCTCCAGGTTAATCTTCTGATTTGCATCATTCTTGAGCCCATAGTCAACTGTACCCTTCAGGTACCTTAGAATATGCTTTGCAGCAGTCAATTGAACACTTCTCGGATCTGTCAGGTACTGGCTCAAGGTTTTCACAACAAAGCAAATGTCTGGTCTCGTGTTCATCAGGTACATCAATGACCCAATCATCTGACGATACATCATAGCATCAACCGAATCTGATGAAGCATCACTCAATAGCTTCATGTTCGATGCCATAGGTGTGGCCATAGTCTTGCAGTCCATCATCCCAAACCTCTTCAGGATCTCTACTGCATACTTCCCTTGTCCAAGGAAGATTCCATCTGTACTCTGCCACACTTCCATACCTAGAAAATAATGTATCGACATATAACAGGAGCATCACTGATCTTCCGCCTTCAACCTTGAAGGAAAGGTTGGAATCCACTTTACTCTCAGTAAATCCTAGAGACATCAGTGATATGCCCATCCTGTCATACCATGTCGAACCTCAAGATATTCTGTAGTCACTCCCTCTGAAGCGGAGCGTCATACTCCCTCTGTCTTCTGTACTCTATGCACTGAAACATTCTGTACCGAAGTGACAAGTAGCTTCCTATGCTACTAGTATTCTATGTATCCATCTAGTGTATAGACTTGCATCTTCAACCTTGTAGCAAAGGTTAAGACCTTCATCAGGCTCATCATGTATGTGTTTAAGCTTTTACTAGCTACAAATGTCTCTTCATAGTCTAGGCCTTATTTTTGTGAGAAGCCTCATGCTACGAATATTGCTTTGTATCCCACAATGTTTCCATCTACTGCATGATGGAACTATGAACTTCTCTTAAGGTCTCGATACTGCGCCCTGACATCATTCTTCTTGAACTGGTCTTCCCTTTCTTCTTGGTGGCTAGAAGGTTCTGCATCAATGATGTCACTGCACTCGTCATATTAATCTTTGTCTTTGAACTGTCGTCACTTGTTCTTCGGAACAAGTCTTCATTCTTCTTTGCTTGTAGGCGATTATGTATGCGGTCTTTCCTACAAGTCAAATGCAGTTGTATGGTTAGAAACATTTCATAAGGAATATTTATACTGGCAAATTCTTATGCATAAATATATGATCATGCAACTACTTTAGCCAATACAACATTCATCCATATCTCACTGAAACTTTCTAGATGCCTTCCATCTCTACCAGGACAACATTGAGATTGTGCACTAATCCAATATGTCAGCAAAGAGGTTTCATTCTAGATAAGTAGCAATCGAGAATTTGTATAGAACCATGAGCTACTTACCCATCACATGCATATTAGTAGTGTACTGTCGTTAATGCAAACATCCTATCATGCATAATACATCAACTGAATATAAACAAATGCATAACAAAACAATATCATGAAATGATAATTGAATACTTATATTTATTTGTTTCGAGGGTATACTCCTTCTTGAGCCTTCAGCTTCATCGACTTCTTCATTCATGATAGCATCGTTTCTTATTCAAATGCTAGGATGGATAAGAAGTTCTTCAAGAATTGAGTTCTTCATATTCCTCATTGCTTGAGGGATCTTCTTTGGATGGTGAGAGCTTGATCTTCAGTTGCTCCCATCTTCTCTTCTCTTATTTTGAGTTGAGCTTCTTCTTCTTCCCAGAGTCTGTGTCACATCCCCGTCCCTCACCCGGCGAAGAGGACGCAACGAGCACATCAAACACAACTGGGAAAAACGCCCCATGAACATAAACAAAATTCAAATGCTGAAATTAAGCATACACGGATGCATTTATCTTCGATCATACAGCGGAAGCACGCGTATTCATAAACCAGCATTTAACATCATTATAAATTGCAGAGATGAAGTATAGACAGCAGACTTATCTTTTGGTGAAGAATTCACCCGCAACCAGCTACGTCGCTGCAACGTTCCACCCAACCATAGGCCAGCTTGCTCATCAATCTCTCAGCAACGCTGCCACCCCCGAGTTGGGCATGATTCCTCCGGAATAAGGGTCAATTGCAGGCTTATACATAGCCAAGGCGACATAAACAACAAACCAATCACAGCTGGGTTTCACAGGATGTCAACAAACAAGCCAAGCCAGCACAGTCCAAGGGACTAACCACTGCATACCAGCAGCAAAACAATTCCCT
>LPNX010230368.1:348638-416962 GCA_001517045.1 Pseudotsuga menziesii
GTTGACAAAACTCATGGGGGAAGACAACAGCCCCAAACACAAACAGCGAGCATGGCTCACGGCATGGGAAAAACGACCCAAACATCTTGTGCGTGAGGAAAAACTCGCACCCAACAGAAAAATGCATGGGAAAGACATACCCAATTTTCTGCGTGAGGATTCCAGCAGTAGAAGCCCTGCGTGAGGAGAAAACAACTCCGATTTTGCCCGTGGATGAACAAAACAACAGCAAGGACGTGAATTACAGTGCGTGGGTGCCTCAGCAACTCGTGGAGCCCCAGAAAATGTCTGAGTGAGACTAAAATCGCCGAGAGCCTGTGCGTGAGAAGCCAACAGACCAAATCCGTGGTGAGAGTGTGAACTGACCAGGGAAGAGTGCGTGAGGGAAAAGAATGGAAAACATGGGTGGAGTGGGCAAGTGGGTAAGGCTGACAGCCTGCCACAACCACCACCACTTCAGCAATAACTCCCCCAACCACCAGCTGAAGCATTAAAGAGGTTGACAAGGGAAGATGGAAAACCAACAAGGTGACAAAACATGGGTTTTTCCCCCATAACCAAGGTTTGACATCCCCCACCCCTTATCCTTTGGAACCATGCCCTTTTCATTCAACGTTGCACTGCCGTAGCTGGTTGTGGTTTTAGTTTTATTTGATGCGCGTGTTTACATGATGTCAAATTATTAAGGTGCCAGATAGCACGACAAACCATCGGCAAATATCCCCATTGCCGAACATACACAACCAAATCGATGGTGGGGATTTTTCCTTGAGCTCCTCACCATGATTAATTACATTTTACACATCATGCAAACGGGGTTGAAACCGGGGACATGACAGTCTGCTGAAAGTAATCACTTCCTTCTAGCAGACATTCCTCACATGAATGAATCCTACGATCCTGGGAGGCCATTCAAGGTGTCCATCACCACTTCTGCATTCTTCACTTCTTCTTTTACCGCTTCAAGTTGTTCTTGATTTGAGAGAATCTTATGACTGCATGGTCTCTGCATTCTGGATCTTCACTTCCTTCAACTGGTTTCTTAAGGTCATATTATGTTCTTTCCTTCAAATAGCTTGGAATTCTGGAAGATTTTCAACAACTTTGCTTGCAATAGGTAGTGCTCTGTAATGCACATGTGCAAGCCTTCTATGCCAAAGCTCATTTGGCTCTACTGTGTCATGGATCAAGGCTTGTTCTGGATGGCCCTTCAATTTGTACAAGCCTCCTTCTTGTTCTCCAATCACTACCGCATCATCGATAGTCTTTTCTTTTCGCCACATGATGACTTGACCATCTATGAATGCAACCCGCATTCAATGCTGAAATGGAGAGAAGGTTCTTCTCGAGTCCTGGAACAAACAACACTTCTTTCATTGTTAGAGACTTACCAGAGTCTAGCTTGTATGAAGATTACCCACTACCTTTTATTGGATATTGGTAGTCATCTCCTAGTTTCACCTTGTGAGGTGATTCATGTTCTGACAGTCTTACAAAGGATTCCTTGAATCCCGTCATATGTTTGGAAGCCCCGCTGTCTGTAAGCCAATCATCACTTCCATGAGTAATGTTACCTGTGAGAGTTGATATCAGAACATATTTATCCTAGCTTGAAGAATATTCACTTTCATATCTGGATCTCTTTCTGGATGGTTCATCATCCTCTGCAGCATGATGTCTTCTTTGGCCTTGACCAAGTTCTTCTTGTGAAAGGCTTCTAACCTCATCTCCCTCTGAAACTGGAACCTCTATACTCATGTAGGAGTCCAATCCATTTTCTTCAGAGAGATCAAATACTTCCAGGATTGGAGTTGTCAAATTCTCCAAGCTTGTCACCAAGTTGATGTGATATATCATATTGAAATGAGAACCTCAAATGGAAATAGCAAAGGATTAGATCTTACCGACTTAAGGTGTTCGTCCTTGTCGTGGAGTTTGCTGATCTAGGGTTTGTCACAGAAACCCTAATTTTTAAAACTTGGAATCTTTCAGATCTAATTGGACAAACAGATATATCTCTTCAAATGGAGCTGTCCAATGTACTCCTTTTCTGAAAACAGTGGAGGGAAGCTCCCGGAACAGGAAGCCCTAATTTTCCAATTTCTTCTGCAGAAATTTTTGTTACTGTTTCTATGATATCTACAAAACTAATGATCCTCTGTGTCTGAAATTTCTCACTGAGGTATTCTCGCATTTTTCTGATCTAACACCACATGTTTAATCAGAATTGGTTTCACCATTTGGGATTTATGATCCTTTTCCCAAGGTGACCTGTTACAGGACTGTTCAGAACAGCGAAGTTGTACGGAATGCCACGTGTCACTGGTTGATCTTCTGAGTCTGATATTCAGACCACCGAATTTACAGTCCATTCTCTTTCTGGAACATCTTCAGGAATTCCATTTGGATCTCTGTATCCCAAGATATTGCATATATCCCCAGATGTCCTGTTTAGGGATGAATTCTGGAGGAGGCTGGAACCCTAACTTGGAGAGATCATATCTCCTGGAATACAGTGAATATGAGTCTGATTTTTGGACACAGGATTCATCATGATTTTATATTAGGACCCTAAAATTTTCAGCTCCTGAAACGTATCCAATATTGGAATATATCGACTGTACCAAAACTTAGCAGTTTTAGTATTTAGGGTTTCTCTAGCTCGGGGTCAAACTAGGGTTTGACTTTTCCAGAGTTTCACCCAACCAAATTTCTTGATCCAGGTCTCTAAAATTCGGTTTTGATGAGGATAAGAATCCTATGCTGGTCTCACTCAAAAATTCATCTTCTGTAGAAAGCCCTAATTTCTGCATCGAAGACTGAAAATGCTCGGAATCAAATCCTGCTTCGACAGAAAGATGCGCCCTAAGGAGGAGAGTTGTTCCACCTTAATTTTGCTGAAAATATGTGGAGGAAGATCCACAAAATAGGAATCCCTAGTTCCTGTAGCTACACAATGTCTTCTTCTCAGGTTAGCTCTGATACCATGTTAGTTTTTCAACATTTAAGCTAGCATTATGTTAGGATCTTTTCACTGAGAGAATAACAAGCACAGCAATAACATAAGCACATCACAAGAGACAAGAGACACAAAGAGTTTTGATCAAGGAAACCATAAATGGAGAAAACCCCGCAAATTCCTCAAAGATAGAATCACCACAATATGTAAGACCCCAAAACAGTAAGATGCACTCCCAACAGCAGTAGTCTTCTTCTTCTGTCTAGTCCCAATATTTCCTTCTTCACTAGTGCGCCCCACTTGAGTGAGTGAATGATGTGTGTGATAAATAGAGAGTCTCACTCTCTATTTATATTCTTTCGTTCACTTGAAGTGCACTTAATCACGTAGGCTCAACTAACAATTACTTACTCGAGCCTACACCTTAATTAGTGTATAATAACTCAAGTGCCCCGAAACTGTGGGGACTTACACAATGACTTGACAAGACTTGTTTACATTATTAATCCTCCGATCGGACCATCGGGGCATGACAACATGACTCAAATACATAATAGAAAACATCTTGGAATAAACATCGGGTTACAATACATAGAAGAATACATTCCGAAGTTACATATACATCAACACACAGATGGGTGTGAGAAGAACTTTTGAAAAAAATCAAGATAGAGGATCTTGGTATCCAATGATCCTAGATGGATACATAGAATATTAGTAGTAGAGGAAGCTACTTGTCACTCTAGTATAGAATGTTTCAGTGCATAGAGTACGGAAGACAGAGGGAGTATGATGCTTCAGAGGGAGTGACTGGATAATATCCTAAGGTTCGACATGGTATGACAGGATGGACAGATTACTGATGACTCTAGGATTTACTGAGAGTAAAGTGGATTCCAACCTTTGCTTCAAGGTTGAAGGCGGAAGACTAGTGATGCTCTTGTTATGTGTCAATGCACTATTTTCTAGGCATGGAGGTGTGGAAAAGGGAAGTATGCAGTAGAGATCCTGAAGAGGTTCAGGATGATATACTGCAAGGCCATGACCACACCTATGGCATCGAACCTGAAGCTATTGAGTGATGCTTCATCAAAGACCGTTGATGCTACGATGTATCGTCAAATGATTGGGTCCTTGATGTACCTGACGAACACGAGACCAGATATTTGCTTTACTATGAACACCTTGAGCTAGTTCTTGACAGATCCGAGACATGTTCATCTGATTGCTGCAAAGCATATTCTGAGGTACCTGAGGGGTACAATTGATTATGGGCTCAAGTACAAGGTGAATCAAAAGATTAACTTGGAGGGTTATGTTGATTCAGATTGGGCAGGCAGTGCCATCGATAGGAAGAGAACTTCGGGGTGTTGCTTCAGTATGGGATCAGGTGTGATCTCTTGGTTTAGCAGGAAGAAATCCTATGTGGCACTGAGTATAGCTGAAGCAGAGTATGTCGCAGCTTGTTTAGCTAGTTGTGAGTCAGTATGGCTAAGGAAGCTACTGTCTGATTTATTTGATCTTCGGATGGATGCTACTTGTATACATTATGACAACCAGAGTTGCATGAAGTTTTCAGAGAATCCAGTGTTCCATGACAACTCGAAGCATATCAAGATCAAGTATCACTATATCATGGATATGGTACAGAGGGGAGCAGTGAAGCTCCAGTATGTTGTGACGGAGGAACATATAACTGATGTGTTGACAAAGCCGTTGGCTAGGGTAAAGTTCGAGTACTTCAGGGAGAAGCTTGGTGTTCTCCATATCGAGGTTTCCTCCAAAGGGAAATGATGAGAACCAGAGCCATTCTGACATGGTGAGAGGATTGGTTCCTTCCATGGTCATATGTAAGGGCTGAGCCATTCTATCATGGTGAGGATTAGTTCCTTCCATGTTAGATATGAGTGTTGATCCATTCTGATGTGACTGTAGGATTGGTTCCTCCATGATCAAAAGTAAGCGTTGAATGCCATTCTTGGTCAGTTACCAGGTAGCTCAATCTGGGATTGGGGGCCATTCTGATATGACTGTAGGATTGGTTCCTACTTGATCAGATGTGAGTGCAAGCCCTTTCAAACATGCATGTTGGATTGGTTCCTCACATGTGTCGGATGTAAGTGCAGATCCTTTTTGAACATGTATGTTGGATTGGTTCCTCGCATGTGTCAAATATAAGTGCTGATCCGTTTTGAACATGTATGTTGGATTGGTTCCTCACATGTGTCAAATGTGAGTGCTGGGCCTTTCTGATAGGGTTGTGGGATTGGTTCCCACATGGTCAGATGTGAGTGCTGGGTGTGCCTTTCTAATATGATTATAGGATCGGTCCCTACATGATCAGATATAAGTGTTGGGTGGGCCATTCTGACTTAGGGTCAGATATAAGCTCTGAAGAAGACCAACATGAAGGTTAGGCCTACAACCAGTATGAAAAAGGGTTGGCTCTGTAGAACTTCGTATGATGAGAAGAATCATGAGATAGCACCCATGATGATGATCCAGTAGTGATGATACAGATCGAGTGATGATCCAGATCCAGTGATGGTGATCCAGATCGAGTGATGATCCAGATCTAGTGATGATGATCCAGATCGAGTGATGATCTAGATCCAATGATGATGATCCAGATCGAGTGATAATCCAGATTTAGATAAAGATTACTTGAAGATGAAGACGAAGAGAACTCAATGATGATCCAAATGATATAGAGAAGAAGACTTGTGCTGATAAATTGTGTTGAGAGAATACCTTCCTAGTTAAGAGGGAGTGTTGATGTAATTGTAACTTCATAATGTATTCATCTGTATATCTTATGTATTGTACCCTAATGTAAACAAGTCATGTCAATTCATTATGGGTAGCCCTCCTATTGGTCAAGGGTTAAAGTCCCCACAGTTGTGGGGCCCTAGGGTTATTAGAATATCCTAGAGAAGTCGACCCTAGGTGAGTCATTGTAAGTCGGGGCAATAGTCCCCACTGTTGTGTTAAGGATAACCCTCCTTGTTGGTTGGAGGAGGCAAAGTCCCCACGAGTTGTGGGGCACTAGGGTTATTAGACACTCCTAGAGATGTCGGCTCTAGTAATTAATTGTTAAGTGAGGCTGACATGTTGGAGTGGGTTTCAAGTGAACGAAAGAATATAAATAGAGAGTGAGTCTCTCTATTTATAACACACACACACACTCACTCATTGGGGTGCATGAGTGAGAGGACAAGTTGCTGGGACAAGAGAGAGACTACTGTTGTCAGGAGATCATCTTTATGTTTTCAGGTTTTACTTTTGGTACTGACTCTATCTCTGAGAAATTTGCAGGGTTTTCTTCTTTATGGTTTCCCCGAGGAAAATTCTTTGTGTCTCTTGTCTCTTGTGTTTTATTACTGTGCATGTTATTCTCTCAGTTAAATATCCTAAGATCATAATGCTAGCTTGAATGATAAAAATCTAACAGTTCTATATTGTTCTGGTTAATTATATTTATTCCAACTTCTATTTATATTCTAAAGGGTTGTATAAATGAATTTTACTGTTGTAATAGTTTTTCCATATTTCGGAATTATAGACTATATTCTTCTTCTACCTAGAATCAGTATCATATATATATATATACATGGTTTTAAACCAGTATACTACATCATTAGTAAATGTTTATTAATTATTTGGTATTCATATCATTTTCATATAGATTTTAAACAAGAGGTTTAACAAATTCTCTTACAGCTAGGGTATGCTTTAGTTAAGCACGGTAAGACCCTAAGTCAATGTTTATAAAACACAATTTAGACTACTATGGCTTCCAACCAAGGAATATGAGACCCATACAAAAAAAAATAAAAAGTAGAAATAATACGATTATTATTTTAACCAGTAAAAATTCATTTTTGTCGAATGGATTAGTGATTTCTAAAATTGTGCATGTATCATTTCTTTTAATCATCCAAAAGGATTTTGTTTGGATAAATTACCTAGTAACTACAACCAAGAGGAAAAGAGGCTTAGTTTTCTTTAAAAGAAAGACAAACTTAGGTTTAACCTTTTATACATTGTTTTAGAGTTAAAAACTTATAAATAATGAAATTATCCATATCAATCTAACCACAAGTCTAATCATATTACAAATTAAAACTTTGTATACAATTATAATAAGACTTTATACAAACTTCATATAAATTAGCATTCATGAAATTTAATACGGATCACAGGATCGAGGCTTGTATAGGCTATTTCTTTTTAACAAGAAAAGTATAATAACTGAAATCTACAATAGCAGCATCTAGATCCAATAAAGATAGGTTGTAGTCGTAACTAAACTAACATAAACCAATATAATAACCCTTTCAAGGCTTATCATTTTTCAAAAACGATATTAGTATAGTATTAAAGGAATATATATAACCATAATAAATAATACAACTTCCCTAAATAAGAATTATTATAGGTCGAGTTCAAAACCCGTAAGGTTAAATCTTTATAGGAAGTTTATAAGCGAAAACTACATTATTCTAACCTAGAACATTTAGCCAAGAATGGGTCGTAACCATTCGAAAATCATATTGGAAAACTTTTAAACAATTTATCGTTTCTACAGAGCAACTCTAGTAGTTAACAAATTGGAAACGCATTGGCCTTATGCCCTTAAAACATAGATAAAATTTACAATGAAAGCCCCAAAACTTAGACAACAGTTTAAAAAATATTTTCACATAATGTTTACCAAGTTCAAAGTAATATTCGAGTTACACAAAGTAGCCTAGGAAGCAAGGAACAGTTTAAATAAACTACAGCAAATGCACAAAGTAAAAATTAAAATAGTATATCCGTTACAGAGAGGAATATGAGAATAAATCGAGGGTCTAAAACCCCAGCAAAAATCATAGTAAGAGTTTTATATATTCCCATAGAATCCACGGTCTGAAGGGATTTACAAAACTAAACATTAAATCTGTAATAACAACATCACAACCCGAGGGCTTAATAAAACCACCACCATAACTCTATCAAAAATATGTATACAATCAAACAGAAGTGGGAAAGGGTTGTGCAAGCATTGTATCATCCATTGATACAAAACCCAAACAAGAGAAACATTGTTCCATCATTTTTCCACACTATTAGGACCGATAGGGTTCAAGGCTCATGGTCTTTCCAGAACCCTCAGGCGCCACCCTCGACCCGAGCTCATCCAACCCATGCAGCGATTATTGAAACTCCTTGCTAGACAAACCAACTAAGGTTAAAACAATACTTTCATAAATTAATGTTGTTCTAAAACTAAACAAACAAAAATGAAATACATCTTACCTCAATGCGAGAAATCAGTGATGGGGCTGGTGACATCTTAGCGAAAGAACCTGTAGCAGGTTGAAACCATGCACTTGTGATGGTTCTATAAGCACTATCGTGGATTAAAACACCAAATAAGGTTAAAATATGTTGGACTTGACGACTGGACAAAAGCATGGATATCATGGAAACAAAGGGCCGAGAGCCCTCGGCTCCTCTGATAATGAGCAGTATAGAATGACCAAAAACCCTTGTCCTTTCGTTAGGGTTTAAACCTTTATTTCCCTTTATAGCTGGATGTAACCATTTCACATGGGTGCATGTACTCTTACGTCTACGTAGATAATTTGTTTCTCCTACCCACTTTCCTATAGTTGTAAACATTAAACTCGATGTATGTCGATCATTAGGTTATGTTTTGCTAAAACTAGGTCAACGCATAGTATAAAGTGACCACTACATAGTTGTTGTGTAAAGTCACTATTTGTTTATTTATTTTGTTTTCCCTTTAAGATTTACTTTTATCACCATAGTGTTTGTACCTTTTCTCTTTATTTGTTTAGTAGTGCAAGGAGAGGAAACAATCCTTTTTGCCTAAAACACGTGCACTAATACCAGGTCAAACAATGCATTAGCTTCTAAAAATATAATCCTAAGAAATTAAAACCTGTAACTCTAGCCTCGCTATAGGGTTAGTAAGCATAGGGTTTAAGATATTAAAAACATGACAAATCCATACAAGATAAGCACACAAACAGTAAGTTACAACAAGGAAGGAATGTCACTTTAACATTGTGAAAACAAATAAAATAACTTAAGACTTGAAAACTGCATACTATTGTTTATGAATCACAAGTGGAGTTATCATTTTTCTTTGTTTGTTGAGTGCCGGTTTTATAGAAGTTTATTGCGCCGAGAGGCGCTCTACAGCCCAGTATGGGGTAGATCTTGTAACGTTACATAATATTATGTCGGCTATAAAAAAAATAGAAAATTAGAAGAAGAAAAAAACAACAACTATATAAATAGCAAGAAGTATCATAAACTACATCATAGCTAGCTACCTTGATCCAGCAACAGCAACAACCACTGCGACAGCAACAATAAACTCAGGTAAGAATTTGTTTTATTTAGAGCCATTAAAAATTCTTTAGATATTCTTTAGATATTTTTGATGGATTATTCATGTTCCCTTTTGATGGATTGGGGTGTGCACGGGAGTACAGCGATAGAGCCAGATTTTGACGGTCTCGGCAAAATCTTCGCTGTATTTGACGGGTAAATTGACCCATGACCGGCATTTACCCATCAAATTCCATCCCTGGAAGCTTTCTTGAATCGACCAGAGGGTCCCCAACATACAAAACTTGCTTTTTTAGGGGTGACAAAGTTTACTTATTTAATTTTACCTTATGTTGATTCAAATGCTGGTCCTTCTGCTTATTCAAATGATCCTGGAACTGAGGATGCTGGGAGTATTGCTCCTTCTGATTATGGAAATAATAATGATTATTATTCTACTGGTGTTGATTAAAATGATCCTCGAAATGATCCTTGTCAAACTGAGTATCCGTCTAGCCAGCAATCCCATCTTCAGGTTCTCCCAGCCTCTATTTAGTTTGACCAGCTCTACTCGGTTTATTCACTTCCCGCCTACCGTTTTTACCACATGTTCTAGTATTCATTCACGGGTTCTCCCGGCTGCGGAAAGATGAGAGGTATCAGAATAGGGATCCGGGGCGTGATGCTGCAAAGTACACTTGATAAAAGACAACTTAGTTAGGTGGTCCTACCTAAAAGAAGGGATGTGGTGAAGTGGGACCTTCCAAGTTGAGGAGTGGTGAGTCAAAATCCTAGCCATAAGCAGTTTATTCAGACTGCGTTCCTCAAGCCAATAGGTAAGATATAAAAGAATTCTGGCATTCATCAAAAGGGTTCCACGGACTTAAAGAAAGCTAACTTATGACTACGAATACTTGTACTCAAACAAACATTCATTCGGAATCGGATGCCAAACAGAGAATTGAAATTTATGCAGCTTTGCCTTCTTCGTCTACAACACAAACTTAACCCAACTCTTCTTCCATATCCATTTGGATCCAGGGAACCAACTTTGAATTCATTTCAACTCTTCTTCCATATCCATTTGGATCCAGGGAACCAACTTTGAATTCATGTCAAATCATATTAGTTGGAAAGTTATGTTCAGTTGGACGTCGCTAATATCCAGGAAACCATTAGAGGAATTTTGGGGTCTAAAATGGGCCTCCTAAGGAAAATAATAAAATAATAGTTAAAATAATAAAATAATGGTTAAAATAATAAAATAATATTAATTAATTTTGGAGGAAGAAAGAAAAAAACTACTTTTTGTGTTCATATTTTCGACATATCTCCCTGTGTTTTTACTCAAATTTCGATCGGGAGAGCTCATTGGATGCGGAATTTGATTCCGCATCCAACGAGTACCCACACTGCATACTTTTGATAGACCCCGCTACCCCAAAAACAAGAAATACCTGAAAAAATGTGATGATGATGTCATCATCATGTTTTTTTAGGTATTTCTTGTTTTTAGGGTAGAGGGATCCATCAAAAGTATGCAGTGTGGGTACTCATTGGATGCGGAATCAAATTCCGCATCCAACGAGCTCTCCCGATCAAAATTTGAGTAAAAACACAATGAGATATGTCGAAAATATGAACAAAAAAAGTAGTTTTTTTTAATGACAAATATGCCAATTCAACCATTATGGTTGACTTATTTTATTGAAATTCTATTGGTTCTTGAATTCCAACTCACAAAAACTTATTTTGGCACGTTTTCTTATAAGGCCCATTTTAGACCCCAAATTTCCTCTAATGTCTATCTCCCTGTACATACCATGCAAGTCTTTATGCTGTGTATACCGCTACAACGACAGGCAGCACGCGGGAGTATATGAATGGCGATTGCGGCCAAACAGAGAAATTTGGCTAACGAATACGAAAACTCGAACTCAAACATTCATTGCTTAATCGGATTACAACCCAAAATTCTCTGCCAGGTAAGAATTTGTTTTATTTAGAGCCATTAAAAATTCTTTAGATATTCTGTGGCTGATGGAATTAATTGGTGTCAAATTGTAGTAAATCCATAAATCAATGGGAAGTATTTATAATATCCCTTTAACATAATTATTAATGCTAATTTTGAAATCATATTTTCATTCAGAGGTACAGATTTTAAAATCATATTTTCATTCAGAGGTACAAATTTCTCATTCGATCACTTCTGTGCACGGGTACAGATTTTGAAATCATATTTTCATTCAGAGGTACAAATTTCTCATTCGATCACTTCTGTGCACGAGAGTACAGCTATATTCTGGTGTGTGTGGGAATTTTTTGTGAGGTTGAATTAGGTCATTGGCAAATAATGGACGCAGAAAATTGTAACATGGATACAAATTCCCATAACGATGACATGAGAGAACATGTTCTCAGTGTCATGAGATGTTTGGAAGCACACGTAAACGAAAATGAAGGTATCAATATTCCTAGTCCTCTGCAAACGCCCAGAATTGAGGAGGACCATTTGGTGTCCAGTGTGACCATTTATCCCCAGTGGCCACCTTTAATTCAAGAGGGTACCAGCTTTCAACATAGACTCCGTATGGAATTAGAGACTCTATTGGAGAATGTTGATCTAAGTCAGTTAGATGATCGATGGCATGGAGAACACATTCGTGCTCGGGGATTCCCCATTGAAAGTGAAGATGAGGAGCCTCAAGACTATCGCACAACTTTCAGATTTCCACAGAATATCATTGTTGTTCGATCCATACAAGATTTGCGCCATTGAGCCAATCATTACATCCAAACTCAAATTATATGGAGTTCCAGATTCACATGGCGAGAGATCAAACAACATGTAGAGGACAATACGTATAGCTTCGATTTCAGATCTGAAAATATCTCTATTGGCTTGACCAGTATAAGAGAATTCATTCCACTTAATAGTGAAGTTGGTGTAGCAATGGATGAGGAAATACCTAACAGTCTTCTTGAAGCAGTAGATGGGTTGCCAGAAGTTCAGATTTGCAATGAAAGTGAAAACGATGCTGATGGAGAGATCTCACCCATTTGCCATGATACGTATTCCAGCGTGGAGCCTGCAAAGCAATTGCGATGCAAACATCACTACCATTCAAAGTGTATTATCTCATGGGTTCGCTGTATAAATTCATGGCCAATTTGCACTTGTAAGCTTGTGTTGCTCAACTTTAGCACCAACATGAATTAGATATTTACAAAATAGTGTTGTTTTTATTTTTGTTAACTCTGCAGTTTTGGAGTGTTTTTACAGTTTTTTTAAAAAGGGGAATTCCTTACAGTGTGATGCAATAACGATAATGTTGAATGAAAACATATGTGCACTATTATCAAATTTGTACAAACATGAAAGCGCTGCTCGAAAGGCTGCTCACAAAGTGTGCGATTTCAAATTAGGATGGTATGGAAGGGCTGCTACGCTTGATCGAAGGGCTGCTCGCAGAGTGTGCGATTTCAGATTAGGATGGTATGGAAGGGTTTTATGTTTTTCCAAAATTTATACGTGTTTAGTAAGAAGAAAAATAAGAAACCAATGTTTTATGGATTACAGGTTTCTGGATCCATTAACATTAGGGAAGTACCCTGCTTCCTTATCAAGATTACTTGGAGCGCGGTTACCACGGTTCAGCGCTGAAGAGGCAAAAGCATTGAAAAGATCATTCGACTTTCTTGGCTATAACTACTACACAACACAATATACGACCAATAACCCTAATTCACCTTAAGTATCCATTGGTTTGAATCAAATCAATGGATACCTAATAAGAGATTTGATCCCTCTCGGCGCTTGATAGAGCCTAGGATTTGGATCTACGCTGGTTTTAGACTAAGTCATATATTTTTAATGGAATGTAGGGCTTATTCTATTTGATAAAAGTTATGTAAAACTAGAGTAGGTCAATTAAATGATCTAAATCCTACATATTAAAAAAAAATGCTTATGGAATTTTGGAGTTGTTACATGACACTTTACAAGAATTCTGGAAGTTAAAACCTAAAAAAGGGGTTTTGACCTCTAGATGACACATCAGTGTAAGTAGGTTATGGAAATACATAAGGAGCAGATGGAGGGATGTGCCCTCCGTAGCAAAGAAAAACTTGGAAGAATGAAGTGGACCACGAGGGCCACTTTGATCACTCTAAAATAATGGAGAAGAAGTGAACACTGCACTAGGTATCCCAATGATCTTTACTCCAGAAGGACCACCAGTGTTTATGGGTTCCGATGGATTAACTACTTGAGCACTTGGAGACATCGGAGTAGATGAACCAAAGTTAAAAGACACTACAGGTACAATAGAAACACTTGATCTCAGAGCACTCGCCGATGGGGGAGAGACTCCACTGACCAACATATCTAAAGTGGGGGTAGACACATCCACCATCCCTTCTCCTGAGCTAGACATAATGATACTCAAGGGAACACCAACACCAGGTGAACCAAAAGGATGAACTTGCACTAAAATGGGACCACTTAAATCAGTTATAGGTGGATTATAATTTTTTGAAAACTCTTAATTTTGCAAGTATTCAACCTCCACAGACGAGTGGTCAATCTGAGCATAACGAATTTCGGGTTTCCTTCGACTTTAACTAACTCCAGTCGATTCAAAAGAACTGTCAGTGTCTAACCTATGCCTTTGAGGTGGCGGTGGAGGCTCCACTATGGAAAGTGGAGGAAGTTTTTGCAACCTTCGAGACCTATGAGGAGGTTGATTCTCCATAGCTACAGATTTAATTCACACACCTAAATGGCATACTAGATCACATGCAAACCACAGATCATGCTACAAAATAAATATCCTAAGTATCATAAACATAATCAAGTGAAAGATATGTCTTTCAAAGGAACGTCTAGGATGATTAGGGCCCGGAACAAACCAATGAAACCATGAAGAATAGTTAATTGGTATCCCATGACAATGTTTATGAGTGAAAGCATTTGAATCACCAAACCTCCCTCCCAAATTGTTAACCATGGTTACCTCCCAAGTCTTCCCTAGGTACAGTGGAAATAGCCTTCCACCGTAACCCATGAAAGAATCCTAGATTTTGGATACTAAGGCTACCAAAATTACAACAATATTGTGGCAGAATAGCCACAGGTCTGATTGGTGTGCATTGGCAGGGTAGCTAAGCCCAAAATTATAACAGCACCGGCACTTCACGAGGCCCAAAGGTGGTACTGAAAAAACCCTCGTATGCATAAAAACTATGGTTTATGCTTGAACAAAGTATTGGAGGGTTATCTTCGCAACCAAGTTCTCACATGACCTCATACTTGACTCTTGTGTTAGAGAATCTTTCTAGTAGAACTCTTGTAAACTTGGATTTACCTAATGATAAGTGACTAAGTCTGATTTCAAATGATCTTGGACAGTTAAATATCTCCTAGTCCAAGAATCTAGCCTGAGATAGTTAATGAATGACCCTAAAAAAGAAAGTGTTCCTAATCAATTTTAATTTATAGCGTTCTTTTTAAAGGTTAATTATATTACTCAAAGGTAGTGGAAAGTGCAACTCATGGTGTTTTGACTCAACTGAAAGAAAATATGATGTACAAAAATTTCAAAAATGAATGTTATTCAACATATATTTTTATTTTCGAAACAAAATAAACATGCTTAAGAACTTTGGAAAACACAAGACTTTTTTTATACTTTTTGTTTTTGAAAACTACTTAATAACAAGCATACAAAGAGACTATATCAGACTGACAATGCAACTACAAATGCTTCGTTTCATTTTTCTTTTCAAAAAGATAAAATTTGATGCAAACTAAGTAAGCTATATAACATGAAGATGTATAAATGCAAGAAATAAAGTTCAAACCCTATAATCTCAACTTTTACAAGTAATGCAAAGTTAACCTAAAACCCTACTTAGACTGAATTACTAGGCTTTGGAAGACAAGTAAATCAAAATTTTGGTAGAAGAAAAAGGGTCAGTCTGTTGACAGTGAAATCAAATGTAGAAAAGTAACAAAGAACTAAAAGAAGCCAAGAACTCAAAGAACCACCTCAACCAAACAAGCCAAGAGGCAATACCTAAGCAAACTTGCACACAAAATCAAAACTAACCTACTCAGTACAAACTTGTAAGACAAGTTACCTTGAAATGCGTGAATTAACAAAGAAGTAATGGGTCATGAAAACAACCTACAAGATTATACAAAACCACAAAACTCAGATAAAGGGACAAACCCTAAGTTTTGGAGAAATCCTACAGGAAATCGCGACTTTCCAATGGACAACCCATGAATGGGCCATGACTGTTATGAAGGCGGCCCGCGATTACAAATCAGGATTTGTGATTGTTAACACAGCAACCCATGGATGCCCATAAATTTAAAATAAAAATCAATGGACAAGGGATCCTAAGCACATAACTTTACTAGATGAAACATAGATGCAAGCAAATCACAAAATAAACAAAAGAGAAAGATGAGACTAAAAACCTAAATGGAAAGGCCCCCAAAAAAACTAGACAATCCCCAGTGGAGTCGCCAATTCTATTGTGAGGGATATCTATCTTATGACTGGGGTCCTAGGGTCACCAACGTACTAGGTTTTGTCTTTTAGACATAAGAGGTTACAGAAAGATACAAGAGAGAAATTGGATGAAAGGGATGTGTACCTTGTTACCGACAGTTGATTCAAGATTTATCTTGCTTTCTCCAATGATCTTCAAGCTCCTAATATTTTGTACCTACATAAAGGTTTAGTGTTCTTCTACATAAATCTTGATTGTTATATAAAGAAATATGAAAATATTATAATTGTCTATAATAACTATTAGTAATACATTCCATAATTCATAACAATAAATACATATACATAAGTAGTATGGAAGAAATTCACTCTTTATTCAGAAGTTGTAGGGAACATTACAACCCTATATGAGACAAGCCTCTCTGTTGACCAAGATATTGAGTTCTCTTGCTCCTCTCTCCAATCGATTCCTACAGAATAACCTTTTTCTTCAACTATCTTTAATATCCTCTACCCCTCCCCTATATTTATACTTATTGATGAGGAGGAGTTACGGGGTCTAGGATAGTTAGGAAGATTGGGGAAGTTATGATTTCAAACCCAACTATCCTCAACCAATCATGTAAAAAATTTTAAATTTTGTCTTAAGGAAATCGTTGGTGGATATATAGGGGGCTCGAGAATGATTCACTACTCTCATGAAGGAAACTCGTTAATGCAAAGTTACATAGCTAACCTGCGGGTTGCATATGAACCTACCTGCGAATGACCTGTGACTTGTCAGAAGAAAGAATCATGATTACAAGACAAATTATTTATAAACATGAGCAAGACTGAAGGAACAAATGTGTACAAAGGCTTCTCTCCATCTATAGTGTTTGGGAAACTTCAATCCATGTTGTCCTTTTGTGTACCGATGTATTCAGTGTTAGTACTCGGATGAAGAAGTGTCATTTCTTCGTATAACACTTAGCCTTCCTGATCTAGTACGATTGAACAATAATCCAAGTCATCATGATCCTGCATGGACTCTATAACATACAGAGAACTGAAAAATAAATATTTATCATATATTTCAGTAAAAACATTATGTTAAATTTATTGTAAAGTTTATGACCAAGTGGGTCAAGGATAATTGTAGCTGAAGAATTATTTATTTTAATAATTAATAAAAGGAGACACCTATCTAGAGAGACTGTTAAATGAGTGTTCATTGAACCACTAGGATTAAGGAGCAGTTGTAGAAGGTTGGTCGACAAGTGGAAACACTAGCATTCACTTTCTAGCTGCTACAAGAGCATAATCCCTAAAAAACTGGTCATGTTCCCTAAGAGGGGGAACTAAGCTGGTGGCTCCTTTAATTCCAAAACTAACCCAAAGACCTAGGAAATATTATATAAACCATCAAATTGAGTAGGAGGATTGCTACTCATTCTTATTTCTGAGAGAATGAACCTTGTGACTGCTGCAAACTGAAAATTCATGAACACAAGGAATTTGATGAGGGGATAGCTAAAGTGATTTGCTGAGATAAGTCTATTATTGAGTGCTAAGCTACAAAATATTACTGTGTGATAGATATATTCATCCTAGTGGTTTAGTGAACATGCTTGGGGGTCCTAAGCAAGTAAATTTGACTACTTCAGGAGAAGGTTGGGTGGAATAGTGTCCTATGGGTTTTTGTCCCCTTTCTGCATTTTGTCCAGGTTCAATTGCTATTTAATTTCTAAATCCATCCTTTCATTTTAAAATATGCTCAGGAATTATACATAGGATGATTTATATTCTCTTTATCTGGAAGTTGTTAAACTACATCTACTGATTCAGTATTTTCTATTAGTAATCAATTCAAAGGGGAGATTTACTGGTTTAGTATTTTCTGTAAAAGTAATTCATAATCTAAATGGTGTTCTTTTTGTATCAGTTTTAGGTTATTTTCTACTTGTATTATAACTTAATCAAATATTAGAAATAGTGATATGAATCTTGTAGACTAAGTTTTAGAATTCAAGTAAAGTTTTGTATCTCAGTAAAGATTTATCGAAGTCCTATAATAAATAAAAAACAGAGACCTACTATGACATAGATATTTGATTACGAGAATCTATGCTTATATAAATATCTACTTAGGAATAGAACTTTGGTGTAGTACTGAAAACCTTTTTAGGGTTAAGGTCCTATCTCCTTAAATTTAAACTCTAGAATCAACCAGAATATCCAGAGTTTAAATGAATAGTAATAATTAAGTTAGTTTCACAATAATTCTTTATAAGAGTATCTTAAGCCCAGTTTATTATTTTTTTTATTAACACCAAGCCAATATTATTGACAGACCATAGCACTGGTTACAGGCTTCAGGTCACACTGGTGTTGTTTTCTGTAGTAATTCACTTATAGAAGAGAGCTACAAACAACCTTAGGGATTAATATGAAATAATTTTGAAAAACAGTTTTATTAACGATAACCAGAGTTTAATACTTCTACACCGAGGTTCTACCTTGTTCTTAGTGAAGTAATTATGGAGGTTACCTATAGCCTCACAGTCTATTAACAACATAATAAACAAGTTAACTACTGAACGTAAAATCCCTAGCAAGATCTTACCAAAATTCCTATTATAAGTATTATTTAAACAGTAGATCTGTTAATAGAGACCTTACGGTCCTCTTCTTAAAAAAAACATGTAGTTTCCACAGTATATAGATATAATAATGAAACCCTAGGAAAATAACTAAAACTACACAGTTATAATGTTGATAAAAGGTCTCACGACCGTTTTAATTCATAAACTGAATTATTATCAAGAGATTCCTTACGGTTGAATCTCTTCGAATGATAGGTTAACTTTCAACAACTATGAATAGTAAACCAACCGTGTAGGTTGTTAATACTATCCAATCCTTTACTTACATTACGGCTTCACCATAAGTTTAGCATTCCATTTTTTGTAAACAAAATGGAGGAATCGTTAAAGGATATTAAAACACAGCAAACAAGCTTGGGTTTATACAAAACCCTCATGAGCATTGCTCCATTTTATACCCATTTTAAAAGTAAACCAATAATGAATTTATGACAGAGGCTTCTTAGCCCAGAAATAAGGATCGACAATAAGCTACACGACCTTATCATGCTACAGAAAAAAAAAAACAGTGAAATATACAATGAATTAAACAAATGTATAAATTGTCACTGCATAAAAACAATAAATACAACTTTGGCATTGTTTACAGATATCTCGACAAGTTTAGTACAGACATGCATTCATTATTTTATCAAGATAAAAAAACTGTGTTTAGAGTGGCTTTTGAATCCCAAACCAAAATCAACAGAGTAAGGCTCACGGTTGCAGTGTTGTGCATTGTAAAACCAACTAAGCTATGAAGCCCTCGCAGGTCAACAAAACTAAAGGTTGCACATAGATACAACTGGCAGAAAACATTATAGAAGTATTTATAAATACTATATCTTCCAAAAGAAAGTGGCATAGATGCAAGACTCGATAGATAACAATTTATTTACATTTTGAAATTACATAGTCGCTTAAACAAACTAAGTTCTCAATATCGAAACCCTCATGGGTACTTACAGTATAAACAAGTTTTGGAACCAACAAAAATATACAGAGTAGCATAATCTTTTAAAAAAATCCACGGGTAATACAAATTCCATTAAGGTGAATATACATTTTACCAAAGCAATATATCACTTCCATATCACCAAACCAGCACAGTGGAGAAACCCCAACACCATGAAAACACACCATATGACCTAGATTGGTTCCATAGAGCTACATAAGGTAAAGACATGGGTATGACTAGTTAAATGGGGCTTCTCAGCCGATGAACGATATACACCCTTGTCATAGAGACTGGATCTGCACACACAAGATTAAGCAAGGTTAAACAATACTCTTCTTTATAGAAACTCTATGTAAGAGAATCATAATTGGAAGAGCTATTGAAGTGACAATTTACCTTCTCATCATATATCTTCCACCGAAGATACTCCTTCGGCAACCAAACAAAGCTCATGAACTCCACCAATGTTTTGGGCAAACTGAGATAGGTTCAGATGAAGGCGAGGGCCAAGGTTAGTTGGCTCACCCTCTCTATTTACAGACTGTGAACTAACAAGGTCAAAAACTCATAGGTCGAGTGCAAGAATGAAGATGTATCTAACTGCAAATAAAACCCCAGCGAAAGCTTTTACACAACCACCAATACACATTAAAAACCTAGGGTTTGAATTCATGTCCTTTACCTGACAGCTGGAGGCATAATTACGACCACATGGGCTACATGTGGAAGCCATCAATTCCTGTACGTTGCATATTGAATTCATGGTTATGGTCTCGACGTTTTTACCTTTATTCATCAGGTGTAATAAAGACCCAAAGCTTAAGCATAGTGTTTCCTACTCTAAGTTATTAACATACATTTTAGACAACAATTATCATTTCCAATATACAAGCATATGTTATAGTATAAGCTATAACATATGTTGTGTTGAGTCCAAACTTTAAATATTATATATAAAAGTTTGTTATACAAATATTGAAACGTGGTAAAGTTTAGGGTGTGTTCCCCAAAAGTAATAGGACCATGTTCCTTGTCACTGGTAGATCTAGGCCTTAGGATTTGTTACTTTTTAGGACGACCGCACCTACCTGCATCAATGGAAAAAAAATATCATGCATTAGTCGTAATCACTAAGTAAGACCATGATCGATACCTTTTACAACTCAAAGTAAAACCAAAACTGAATAAAAACGTCAAACTGTCTTAAAGACAGTTATCATCACAAAGTAACGTAAACTGGAAAACATGACATAATTCTGACATAGTACACCAATAAAGCATGCTAACAAAAAAAACTATTAGAGACACTTAAAACTTGATTTTATTGTTAACTCATTTCATTACAACAAACGATTTACGAAATATAACATCTCTTGATTTAATCCCAAAGAAACATGAATTATATAAGATAATATTTTTTTTATTACGAAATTTAGGGATGTTACATGTGGCATCTGAGCGAGTTTCCAAACACTAGGCCTGATTGGTTCACTCACATATAAGTAAGAAAACAAATATACTAATTTTACTTGCATTTATTTCTATCCATAAATATAAAAACTATTTTACAGGAAAATGGAAGGTGTTGAAGCATCTGTAGAAAATGGTTCTCAACATAACAATCCTAACAACTTTTATGTAGATCTGAACAATCTAGAGTTACTGCAGAAAGTTAAGGAGTTAAAAGAGGAACTGTAAACTATAAAAATAGACAATGAAAGAATTTTGGAAATGAATCAAATACTGCTAGACAATATGCATAACAGAGGAAAAGATAAATGAAATGTCTATGAAACTGATTCTGAAACAACCTCTTATAAACATAAATGAAAGAAAGCAAAATATTCTGATAGAGAATCTTCTTCAGATGTTAATGCAAGTTCATGAAAGGGGAGTTATAAATATATAAGTGGAAGTAGTTAAAGTAACCATAAACCTAGGAAAAGGAAGTATAAACCCTATAAAGAAATTTCTAGGGAATTCAAAAAAATAAATCCCCCATGTTTAACGGAGAGGTAGAGAAAGGTGAGGAAGCAGGAGATTGGATGTCAGGAATGAAGAAATATTTCCAGATTTACAACTATTCTAACAAACTAAAGGCCAGGATGGATATTTACAATTTGACTGGAAAAGCTTATATCTAGTGGAAAGATATAAAAAGGGTCAAAAATATGAAGGAGAAATACTTAACCTATAGAGTTTTTAAAAATTATTTTAAAAGAAATCTTTTATATGAACAATACTACGAGGAAAGAGCTAAGGAATTCTATGAATTAAAATTAGGTCCCATGTCCATGAAAGAGTTAAGCAGTGAGTTTCTAAGTATGTTAAGATATCTACCTTACATAATAAATGAAAATCCTAAAATACAACAATTTTTAAGTTGTCTTCCTACTAGCTTCAAAGATAGGATTGGGTTTGATAATCCGAAAACTTTGGAGGAAGCTATGAGAAAGGATGATTTCTATTATGAATAGAGTAAGAAAAGGAAAAGTCTACATAACTAAAAAACTAAAAAGGCAAGTCACTTTGACCAGAGAAGAAGATGGTTCAAGTCAAATAATATCTTTGGGAGTAAATATCAGAACTTCTCCAAGAATAACTATCAGAAAACTGATTTTAAGAATAAAGTACCCCAAAATACTGCAGCACCAAAAGGCAGGGATATTCCTAACAATTTTGTTAAAAATACTGAACAAAGGGAACCTGTCAAATGTTGAGAATGTCAAGGACCGTATTACACCAAGTACTGTCCGAACCAGAAAGTGAACTTCAGCAACATACACACTATCCAGGAAGAGGAAATTGTTGGAGATGTGGCAAACGAGATGCACAGGATAAATGCAGCTTTAGAGAACCGATAGGTGGATCATCATACTTCCATGGTGGAAGTGCAAGGTATGATAATAAAAAATTATGTTTCCATCTTGATTGATCTAGGTGCTAGTTTAAGTTATATATCTCCTATCATAGTGGAAAAGTACAGCTTATCCTTAAAAAAAATTGAAAAATCTTGGTTGGTCCAGTTAGCCATGGGAACTAAAAGAAAGGTGGTAAATTATGTTGAAAGTTGTAATTTGCTTATGAGTCAATTTGAAACTCAAGTCAAGCTAAATTTGTTACCTTTAGGATCTTACAATGTCCTAATAGGAATGGATTGGCTGGAAAAACACCAAGTGATTTTAAACTGTTTTCAGAAAACTTTTAATTGTTTAAATAATGAAAGAGAAAGAATTACTGTCACGGGAATACCTAGGAAAATATCTGTTAGACAAATCTCAGCCTTCCAGATGAAAAAGGTTATAATAAAGGGTTGTAAAGTATTTTTTGTACACATAATAAATAATGAACAAATTGGTAAATAAGATAAACCAGGATTTGAGGATATTCCAATCCTACGAGATTTTGCGGATGTATTCCCAAAAGAAATGCCAAGATTAACTCCAAAAAGAGATCTGTATTTTACAATCGAATTAATACTAGGAGCGATACCTAACTCAAAATATCACTATCAAATGAATATATTCGAGCTAAATGAATTAAAATTACAATTACAAGAGTTAATAGATAAACATTATGTAAGACCAAGTGTATCCTCTTGCGGGGCATCGGTCGTTTTTGTTAAAAAGAAAGATGGTACGCTGTGTCTATGTATAGACTACCGTCAACTTAATAAAATGACAATTAAGAATAGGTATCATCTTCCCCAAATTGACGATCTGTTTGATCAGATACGCAAAGAGATGATATTCTCAAAGATCGACTTAAGGTCTGGGTATCACCAAGTCATAATTAAACATGAAGACATCTTTAAAATTGCTTTTAGGACAAGATACGGGCACTACGAGTTTGTGGTTATGCCCTTCGTACTAACTAATGCTCCCGCAACCTTCATGTGCTTAGTGAACAGTGTCCTAAGTAAATACTTAGACAAATTCATAGCCATCTTTACAAATGACATATTAATTTATTCTAAGACAAAAGTGTTGGAGACATTTACCATCATACACACTCTTTTTGGTCAAATTGGCCTAGTTAAACCACTATCCTAAGTATAATTGACATTAATTGACATCAATGGAGCATTAATTGCCATCATCCAGTCACACCCATGCCTACCTACAGTCAAGGAGGCTAACTTAGCCTTCTCCTACAATCAAGGAGGCTAATTGGAGCACTCCAGGGGTGATCTGAGTGATATTAATGCACCTAATTGCTAACTGGTGGTTACAATCAATTCAACCAGTCAGTTAAGGAACCTCCTCTCATTAAATATATTATTTAATGATTATTTAATATTATTTAATGATCTGGAGTCAACAGGGGCGCCTCCACCAACTTTTGATGATCAGTTTAGCTTCAATTAACCTCATCGGGGTTCATTGAAGTCATGGAGCACTAGCACTTGATGGTTGGCTTGCTATGACATGTGTTTGATCTCCTTTAGTTGAGATTTATTCATTTATTGCACTCCCACTTCAGTTAGGGTTTGGTGAGTCAATTAGGGTTTTGGTCAAGTGGTTAACTGAGTGCGATTGAATGGTTGACAATCAGTTAAGCCAGACTCGCTCATGATTTTGAATTGCCTCCTTAGGTATTCAAATTCCTCATTGATTCAAGATATTGCTTGACATTGGTATTGTAACCATTCATTGTTTATTAAATATACAGAGAGGAAACCAATTTTGGTTCCAATTAACACCATTTCATGAGTTATTTGTTGATTATTCTTTGATGAGATTGATGCTTTGTTCCTAGATCAATGTGCAAGAATAATATGGTATCAGAGCATACGGCGGGACAAAGATCTATCTCTCAAAAAAAAGCTTTTTGACAGATTTCTCCATGAAAAGTGAGCAATAGCTCAAAATTCCAGCACTGTACCAGAAGCCAAGGCTTACCACTCAATATCCCCAGTAAAGAACTTGTTGATCAAGATTTATTGATTGACTATGCTGGGTGTGACGAAAGCCTAGAATGTGCAGGATGTCCGACCTTATTTTTCCCTTTCTATTTTGATTTTTAGGTTTCTACAGGTGAAGCATTCGCTACAGCACATCCAGATGGCCTCCTCAGCAGATCTCTCGACTCCATACAATTTCCACTCATGGAAAAATAAAATGGAGATTCAGTTTCACTCCAAAGGACTTTTTAGAGTCACCATGGACACTGAAGTTGAGCCTGGATCCGCCATAGAAAAATCAAGATTCTTGAATAAGAAGGATGAAGCCTTCGGTTTCTTATGCCTCTCTATTTCCGAAGACCTTCTCTTCCATCTTACGAATCTGAAGACACTGAAAGAAATATGGGACAAATTGGAATCTCTATACAGAAAGCATGATGACTTGAGAGTTTACCAACTCAAAAATGAAATCATGTCTCTCCAACCTTCCAATTTCAAGACTCTGAATGATTTCTTTACAAAGTTCAAGCATACTGTTTTACCCTTGAAGCAATGCAATGTGGAGAAGGAGGAGGATCAGCTCATCCTTGCCATCCTCTCCAAACTCAAGGATAATTATTCAGTTTTTGTTTCTACATTCCGTGCGGGGAATCTCACAACCCCCGGATGGAAGATGCCTACACTCAATGCCTTCATTGAGTCCCTAACTAATGAACATGACAAGCTTGGCCAGATGGGGATCATCCGATCTTCCTGTGATCAAGCCCTCCATGTATCGGGGCCCAAAGATCTAAAGGGTAAAGGAAAGCAGCAGAAAAATCAGAAAACTAAATTTGATGCTCCCAAGCCTAGAGTTGAAAACCAGCAGCATGATGAATCTTCCGGTTCATGGAAGAACAAAGGAACAGGGCACAATGGGAAAGAAAAAGTCAAGTGTTCTTATTGCAGGAAGGGTTTTCACCCTGAACATGCCTGTATGAAGAAAAATATTGATGAAGCAACCTCTCTCCTTGAGAGGAATCGCATCAATATTCCGGAGAGCTTTCAGAGGAGAGATCACCAAGAGCGGGAACCACAGCATGAGAAAGGTCATGCCCTCATGGAAAGCACTTCAAAGTCCAAAGAATTGCTGATTGAAAGTGGAGCTTCGAACCACATGATGGCTGAAAAAGACTCATTTTCATCCTTGGAGACCAGAAAATCCATTCCCATCCACATGGGAGATGACTCCACCATCATTTCCGAAGGGCACTGGGTACTATAGATCTAGAAAATGGTTTTTTCTCTAATGTTTTTTATGTACCGTCTCTAGCAGCAAATATCCTTAGTTTCTATCAGATGACACATAAAGGAATTCCTAAGAGAGTCTCTTTCATCCCAAATGATGTTGAGATAATAGAAATTGCATCCGGGAAACTCATTGCTAAAGGCCTTACAAACCATCATGCAAAATCCTATGAGTTCTCTCACTTTGTTGCGGATGCAAATCCCACCGCTCTGATAACTCATGGAAATGAGGTTAGTAGGCTATGGCATGAGAGGTTTGGCCATATTAATTTCAAATATTTGCAGCAATTACAGAAAGACTCCATGGTTGAAGGCCTCCCGGTCATCAAGGCAACCACAGGAATTTGCAAGGGCTGTGTGATTGGAAAACACCCTGAGCACAAGTTCGATCGGGGGAAGGCAAACCGAGCTACAAGCATATTGGGGCTGATACATTATGATATTAGTGGTTCAATTCCTATAACATCCATGAATGGATCAAGGTACCTCCTTAATTTTATTTATGATTTTTCAAGGTATACATGGGTTTTCTTTCTCAAAAAGAAATCAGAAGTATGTGAAAAAATTTCTGAATTGAAGGCCTTGATCGAAAATGCCTCTGGGCTTAAGATCAAGATATTGAGATATGATAATAGAGGGGAGTATGTTAGTAATGAGTTTCTATACATATTCTCCGAAAGTGGTATTCAGTTCCAGCATTCAATTCCCTACACTCCCCAGCAGAACGGAGTAGCGAAAAGGAAGAACCGGTCTCTCAAGGAGATGACCACCTGTATGTTGGAGTCAAAGAAGCTTGCTGAAAATTTGTGGGATGAATCCATGTATGCTATAGCATACATTCATAACAGGGTACCACACTCATCCATGAAAGGAAAGACTCCTTTCGAAGCATACTTCGGACACAAGCCGGATGTGTCTAACCTACGGGTGTTTTTGTCCACTGCATGGGCCCGGATTCCGCTTGATAAAAGAAGGGCTTTGCAAGAACAAAGCATAGAATGTATGTTTATTGGGTATCCTGATGAATATAAAGGATTCAAGATTCTATATATCAATACCAAATAGATCATCATTGAGAGAAGTGTCAAGTTCAATGAGCCTCTTCAAGAGGTGGAACTAGTGAAGGAGAAAACTGATGAATTTCCTTCCTATTCTACTGAATATTTGGATGATGAAATTGGGGGTGATGACCCTGATTTGGATCCTTTGATTTCTGATATTAGTGTGCAGAAATCATCAGATGTTGAATCAGAACCTGAAGTGCAAAATCATCTTCCTACATGGGCCCAACAGACACTCTCCTCCGCAGGAGAAAACATTGGAAATCCAGATGATCCAAGGAGAACCTGGTCTAATTTCCAAAGAGCAGGTATTGCGCTCTCTTGTTCTAATAATTTGTTGTCCGAAACTTGATATTTGATGATTATTTCATATTCAAAATCCTACTTCCATGCTCGGAATGGTCCGAGATGGCAAGTTTCCATGGATGAAGAGATGAATTCTCTTTAGAAAAACACTACTTGGGAGCTAGTTTCTCTTCCTCTGGGAAGAAAATTGGTTCAATGCAAGTGGGTGTTTCAGAAAAAGGTTGCTGCTGATGGAAGTACCTGAAAATATAAGGCAAGGCTGGTAGAAAAAAATTTCTCTCAGGTCCAAGGAGTGGACTACCATGAGACCTTTGCACCGGTTGCAAAAATGGACTCCATCCGCCTTGTTTTGGCTATTTCAGCATCCAAGCACTAAGAGGTGCATCACATGGATGTTAAGTCATCCTTTCTGCATGGATATATTCATGAGGAGATATACATGAAGTATCCTGAGGGCTACATCACTGATCCATCTTTGGTTTGCAATCTAAAGAAGTCACTTTACGGGTTAAAACAGGCCCCAAGAGAGTGGTATTCCAAAATGGATGCCTTCCTTCTCTTGCAAAAATTTCAGAGATGTAGATCGGATCCAAATGTGTATTTACAGCAGCATGATGGTCATCTAATCATCATTGTTTTATATGTTGATGAATTACTGATCACAGGTAGCACAGTTGCCTCCATTTTAGCCATCAAAACTACTCTCCACAATGCCTTTGAAATGAGTGATTTGGAGCTTCTAAAACAATTTTTGGGGCTCGAAATCGAGCAAAATTCTGATGGGATTATGGTCACTCAGTACAAATACACCTCAGACCTATTAGTCAAGTTTAACATGGCTGAATGTAGGCCTGCACCATTCCCTTTCCTTTCAGGGATCAGCCTTGAAGAAGGAAAACACACACCTCCCATGGACTGCACTATCTATTGACAGCTAATTGGTAGCTTGTTGTACTTGACACATTCTAGGCCTGATATTTGTTATGCCATGAATGATGTATCAAGATACATGTAGCAGCCTCATGATATTCATTGGAAGGCAGCCAATAGGATACTCCAGTACATTTAGGGAACCCTACCTACGGCATTCACTATGCTGCAGACTCCGAGCTAGAGCTGGTTGGATACACAGATTCCGATTGGGTGGGTTATTCTATTGATTGGAATTCAACTTCGGGATATGTATTCATGTTTGGTGGTGGCCCCATTTTCTGGTAAAGAAAAAAATAGGCTGCCATAGCACTATCTTCAGCAGAGGCCGAGTATAGAGGAGCGGTGAATGCTTGCATCCAAGCAGTTTGGTTGCAAGGCATTCTTTCAGAGTTTCATCTTGGTAGTACTTTGTCCACTGTCCTCTTTTGTGACAACCAAAGTGCTATTAAGATATCCATGAATCCAGTTACCAGGCAGAGGACCAAGCATGTAGAGATTCACATGCACTACATCATGGAGCTAGTGCATGACAAGACCATCATTCTGCAATACTGCCCTACTGATGAGCAGATTGCAGACATATTCACCAAGAGATTTTTAGAAAATAAGTTCACTTACCTCCGTTCACTATTGGGGGTGAGTTCCTCAGGGTGATCCAAACTACTTTTAGTGTTCAGCTTGAGGGGGGGGGTTTCCCACTGGGTTTTCCCTCTTTTCCTCACTTAGTTTGTTTTGAGCATTATTTCAGTTTCAACATTGTATAGGGTGACCTATGGCCTTAGTTGCCGTGGCCCTAGCATTTTTATGCGTCTATGTTTTCTAACTCTTCCTGAGTATAGCTTAAGAGGGGGTGTTGGAGACATTTACCATCATACACACTCTTTTTGGTCAAATTGGCCTAGTTAAACCACTATCCTAAGTATAATTGACATTAATTGACATCATTGGAGCATTAATTGCCATCATCCAATCACACCCACGCCTACCTACAGTCAAGGAGGCTAACTTAGCCTTTTTCTACAGTCAAGGAGGCTAAATGTAGCACTCCGGGGGTGATCTGAGTGATATTAATGCACCTAATTGCTAACTGGTGGTTACAATCAGTTAAGGTGCCTCCTCTCATTAAATATATTATTTAATGATTATTTAATATTATTTAATGATCTGGAGTCAACAGGGGCACCTCCACCAACTTTTGATGATCAATTTAGCTTCAGTTAACCTCATCAGGGTTCATTGAAGTCATGGAGCACTAGCACTTGATGGTTGGCTTGCTATGACATGTGTTTGATCTCCTTCAGTTGAGATTCAGTCATTTATTGCACTCCGACTTCAGTTAGGGTTTGGTAAGTCAATTAGGGTTTTGGTCAAGAGGTTAACTGAGTGTGATTGAATGGTTGACAGTTAGTTAAGCCAGACTCACTCATGATTTTGAATTGCCTCCTTAGGTATTCGAATTCCTCATTGATTCAAGCTATTGCTTGACATTGGTATTGTAACCATTCATTGTTTATTAAATATACAGAGAGGAAACCAATTCCGGTTCTGATTAACACCATTTCATGAGTTATTTTTTTATTATTCTTTGATGAGATTAATGCTTTGTTCCTAGATCAATGTGCAAGAATAATAAAAAGAAGAACGTGATGAATACCTATAGATAATACTACAAGTGTTAACAGAACATCAATTATATGCTAAGTTCAGCAAATGTGAATTTTATAAAGATAAGATACAATATTTAGGGAACGTAATATCTGAAGAAGAGATATCGATGGAGCCAGATAAAATAAAAGCTATAATTGATTGGTCTATTCATAAGGACGTAACTGATGTACGATCCTTTATGGGAATAACAAGTTATTACAGAAAATTTATTGAAGGATTTTCAAAAATTTCAAATCATATAACTTCATTACAGAAAAAAGGTAAGAAATTTGTTTGGGATCAGAAATACGAAGACAGTTTTAATAAACTAAAAGAATTATTAACCACTGCACCCATTCTAAAAATAGCATATCCAGATAAATATTTCATCGTATGCAACAATGCATGCAACGAAGGTTTTGGTGTAGTACTGACACAAGAAGGTCATGCAGTTGCATACAATAAAAACTTATCAAAAGAACTACATAACTTATGAGTTAGATTTGGATGCCATAATCCATGCTTTAAAAATGTGGTGCCATCACTTAATCAGTAAAATATTTTTGTTAATGTCCGATAACATAAGCCTAAAATATATGTTTGATCGATAAAATCTAAACGCGAGGAAAGCTAGATAGCTAGCTTTCCTTAGCGAGTATGATTTTGAAATCAAACACATTAAAGGGAAAGAAAATAAAGTGGTTGATGCCTTAAGCAAAAATGCAGTAACAAATTTTGTCGCTGCCATTAGCAGTTATAAAGCTGATTTAGAAGATAAATTTGAAGAAGGAATAAAGCGGGACCCAGAATACCAGAGTTTAAAAGAAAAGGTAATTCAAAATGTATCTGAAAATATAATTACATATTACAGTTTTAATGAAAAAGATCTAATACTATATAAAAACAGACTATATGTGCCAAATACATCGGAAGTCAAGCTGCTGATTTTGAATGAAGTACACAAAAGTCCTTATTCTGGACATCGGGATATCAAAAGATGATAACGATGTTAAGAAAATAATACTTTTGGCCTAATATGAAAAATGAAGTTGTTGAATGTTTGGCTAGGTGTATCGAATGTCAACAAGTTAAAGCTGAACATCAACACCCAGCAGGCCGTTTACAACCATTACCAATTCCAAATTGGAAATGGGAAGTCATCAGTCTTAACTTTGTAACCAATTTACCTAAGAACCATAAACAAAATGATTCAATAATGGTAGTTGTGGATAAACTAAGTAAAGAAGAACATTTTATCCATGTTAAAACAACTTATAAAGATGCTAATATTGCTGACATTTTTATGAAACAAATCTTTCATTTGCATGGAATTCCAAAGGTAATAATTTCTGACAGAGATCCTAAATTTACTGGAAAATTTTGGAAAAATTTATTTAAAGGATTAGATACTAAATTGAATTTCATTACTGCTTACCATCTGCAAATGGATGGACAAATAGAAAGAGTCAATCAAGTTCTAGAAGAGATATTATGAATGTATGTTAGAGACTATCCCAAGAAGTGGGAAGACTATTTGCACTTGGTTGAATTTGCTTATAATAACCATTATCAAGCTTAAGTAAAGCTTAGTCCTTTTGAAATATTATATAGTAGAAAGTGTAACACTCCTATTATATAAAGTAATCCAGTATATATATTGATGTTAGGACCTGACATGTTAAAAGAATTAGAACTAACAGTGAAACAGGTACAAAGCAACTTGAAAACTGCTCAAGACAGACAAAAAAGTCAGGCCGACCTTAAGAGAACTCCAAAGGAATTCCAAATAGGTGAACATGTGTTTGTTAATGTGAAACCCAGAAAGAGCCCCTTTAAAATAGGGAGCTATGCTAAATTAGCACCCATGTATTGCGGACCATTCGAAATATTGGTAAGAGTGGGGCCAGTGGCATATAAATTAGCTTTGCCACCAAATCTTAGAGTACATAATGTTTTTCACATTTCTATTTTGAAGAAATATGTACATGATGCTACTCATGTGATCGATTGGAATGCGATTCAGGTAGAACCAAAAGGAGATTTTTCTGTGGAACCAGACTGTATTCTCTACAGGATGGAAATTTTTCTCTAGAATCGCACCATTGGACAGGTAAAGGTGCTGTGGAAACACCTCAGTCCAGATGAAGCAACCTGGAAATTAGAGAGCGATATGCGGGTGGAATATCCAGCTCTGTTCCAAGAAGATTCAGAATAACTTAAGCAACATTGAAAACGATGTTGAGCTTAAGGGGGGTTGTTTGTAACATACCCAGAATTGAAAAATAAATATTTCTCATTTATTTCAGTAAAAACATTACTTTAAATTTATTGTAAAGTTTATGACCAAGTGGGTCAAGGATGACTGTGATTGAAGAATTATTTATTTTAATAATTAATAAAAGGAGACACCTATCTAGGGGATATTGTTAAATGAGTGTTCACTGACCCACTAGGAGGAAAGAGAAGCTATAGAAGGCTGGTTTACAAGTGGAAGCACTAGCATTCACTTTCTAGCTACTGCAGGAGCATAATCCCTAAAAAAGTGGTCATGTTCCCTAAGAGGGGGAACTAAGCTGGTGGCTCATTTAATTCCAAAACTGACCCAAAGACCTAGGAAATCTTATATAAACCATCAAATTGAGCAGGATACTTACTACTCATTCTGATTTCTAACAAAATGAACCTTGTGACTACTGCAAACTGAAAGGTCAGGCACACAAGGAATTTGATGAGGGGATAGCTAAAGTGATTTGTTAAAATAAGTATTCTACTGAGTGCTAAGTTGCATAAGTTTACTATGTGACAGAGATATTCATCCTAGTGGTTCATTGAACAGGCTCAGGGGTCCTAAGCAAATAACTTTGGCTGCTTCAGGAGAAGGTTGGGTGGAACAATCTCTCTGGGTATTTGTCCCCTTTTTGTATTATGTCTAGGTTCAATTGCTATTTAATTTATGAATCTGTCCTTTCATTTTGAAATATACTCAATAATTGTACTTAGGATGACTTATACTCTCTTTATCTCGAAGTTGTTAAACTACATCTACTAATTTAGTATTTTCTGTTAGTAATCAGTTTAAAGGGAATATTTACTGATTTAGTATTTTTTGTAAAAGTAATTCATAATCTAAATGATGTTATTTCTGTATCAATTTTAGATTATTTTGTAGTTGTATTATAGCCTAATGAAATATTAGCAATAATGATATAAATCATGTAGACTAAGCTTTAGAATTCAAGTAAAGTTTTGTATCTCAGTAAATATTTATTAAATACCTATAATAAATAAAATACAAAGGCCTACTATGGCATAGATTTTTAATTACGAGAATCTATGCTTTTATATATATCTGCTTAGGAATAGAACTTTGGTGCAGTACCGAAAACCTTTTTAGGGTTAAGGTCATATATCCTTAAATTTAAACTCTAGAATTAACCAGAACAACCAGGGTTTAAATGAACAGTAATAATTAAGTTAGTTTCATAATAATTCTTTATAAGAGTATCTTAAGCCCAGTTTATTAATTTGTTTATTAAAACCAAGTTGAGACTATCGACAGATCGTAGCACTAGTTACAGGATTCACGCCACGATGGTGTTTCTTTCTGAAATAATTCACTTATAGAAGAGCGTTACAAACAACCTTAGTGATTAATATGAATTAATTATGAAAAAAACAATTTTATTAACTATCTACAGAGTTTAATACTTCTACATAGAGGTTCTACCTTGTTCTTAATGGAGTAATTATGGAGGTTACCTACAGCCTCACAGTTTGTTAACAACATAATAAACAAGTTAGCTACTCAAGGTAAAATCCCTAGCGGGATCTTACCAAAATTCCTATTAAAAGTATTATTTAAATAGTAGATCTGTTAACAAAGACCTTACGATCCTCTTCTTAAAAACAACATGTTTTTTCCACAGTATATAAATAAAATAACGAAACCCTAGGAACATAACTAAAACTACACAGTTATAATGTTAAAAATAGGTCTCACGACCCTTTTAATTCATAAACTGAATTATTATCAAGAGAGGCCTTACAATCAAATATCTTTGAACGATAGGTTAACTTTCAACAACTCTGAACAGTAAACCAACCACGTAGGATGTTAATATCATCCACTCCTTTACGTACATTATGGCTTCACCGTAAGTTTAGCATTCCATTTTTTGTAAACAAAATGTAGGAATCGTTAAACGATATTAAACACAGCAAACAAACTTTGGTTTACACCAAACCCTCACAAGCATTGCTCCTCTTTATACACATTATAAAAGTGAACCAATAATGAATTATGACAGGCGTTGTAGCTAGGTTTTTATCTCGACTACGTGCAAATGTACCTCCCTTCCGTCAAAGGGACGAAAGGGTAGAGTTCACAATGGAAGAGCTAGCTGCAAACAAATGATTAGTAACAAAAATAAACAAATAAAAACAATCTATAAAACTAAACAAAGAACAGTGAGACTTGTATACCTTCCTATTTACTTGAAAGGGGGCCACCATGCCCTAACTCAGAATAATACCGCTTCTCCATAGGTTTGGTAGTATGGAGAGTGACTCAACACACAAAAATGGGAGCAAGTGGGGTAAATGGAATGTTTGGTGACCTGGGATGAGTAGTTTGAGAGTGATGGTTTCTCAAACTACTAAATCAAGTATAATAATGGTGGAAGGAATGAGTCATGTTGTGATGGGGACCTCCACCCTTTATTTATAGTTTTTTCTGTCCTTTTCTCTCATTTAGGGTTTTGGACCCTAATCATGGTTTTAGGCCCTACTTAGGGGTTTAAGCCCCTTTTTGTTATTTTTTAGCTCTTTTAGGTTTTTTAGCCCCTTTGTGAGATTTTTAGTTCTTTTAAGGACTTTTTAGGCCCTTTTTAATGTTTTTGAGCTTTTTAAGAGAGAATAAGGTTAAAACATAGTTGTGGATGTTAAAAATGGGGGAAAATGGTAGGGAAAAGATATATGTATGTGGCTTAGGTCATATAGAGATAGTTGAGAAATTTTTTGCGTTAACAGATTTCCCCCTGATGTGTGAGGGCATGAGCTCATCGTATGGTCAACATACATCATAGGATCTTGGGGATAGTTGAGAGACATGTGAAGAAGTGGTGCTTCCACATTCAATACACAATGGATTTTGGTTTTGTATTAATGTTGGTTCCCATCAATGGGTGAGATACAAAGAATATGTGCCATGTATATGGACGAGGCAGGCATACCCATGCTTGTAACAATGTCAAAAGAATAAATAATGGGACCAAGACTCCAAAATGCAAGAGTCGATCCTATACAATTATTGTTAGATGATGGTAGCCTCAATGAGAGGATGAATACAATATTGATCTAAAGAACTGATACATAGGACCCATGGAATTCTCATGGAATGCAATATCTTCACAACTGATGACTTGTTGGATCTGGAAGTGCTCATAACTTTGTAAGGACTCACTACAATATGTCACATCAATCATGAATCTATACAAAAGCACTGCTCTGGGGGATTCTGAACACTGTTTCCAACACAACCCAAAAATCTCAAGGGACATGAACCTATCTGGGTCCCTTAATAGACTCACCAATGTGCTAGAGTCAGGTAACAACTAGGGTCTTCGACCAAATACTGTACGAATCAATACCCTATACGAATATCAATGGTGAGATGATGTAGCTGAATTCGAGCATGTGAGATAAAACCATCCTGAGAGGCACTAATGAATCCTCTCAAGTGGTCCAAGGAACTCATCAATAAGGTTAATGAAACCAAGATACAGGGACCTCTGGGTCTATCCTCTGGAATAGATTTGTTGTCTTTGACAGAGGGAGACCTGCAACTGACCAAGGAAAAAAATGTTTCCTTGACCAGAAGCACAATGGGGATAACCAAAGATGTGGGAAAATCTAGGGATTGACACACTGAATGGGGTAATAGGGGAAGGGGAACATTTTTTACTCAAACATCCTTTGTTCAGAGTAATGACGGTAGTTATAGCTGTAATACCGGGAATGTAACTGCAGATGGGAAATACTTGGGGGGGGGGGGTAAGTTAGACTTTTGCTATCCAGGGGATCCAAGGAAGACCCATTGCATAATACTCTGAACAAAGGCGGACTGAAGGGGGACTACTGTCGAATTGTAATATATGGGGTGGTGCCTAAAGACACTGTTATGACACAATCTTGTAGATTTGTAGCGAACCCGAGAAATTCAGTGCTCGATGATTCTTTCAATTTTAGAGAGTCTGAAAACATGAAGAAGACTCCAGTGGGGTCTATTTTTCATTGATAGTCTCCTGTGTTTGAAAAGGGATAAAAGTGTACATAGGAGAGTTCACCCACCTTTTTTAGGGGATAGGATATTTCTTTACCATTGGTAGTCCAAGCAGGCCAGAAAAGGTTAAAATTACATTAATTGGACGGTCATTCAAATACTTTTACAAGCATGAATGAAACCAAGTTTGCTCGGCAATATTTTCTTGATGAGAAGGCTAGAAAAGAGCTTAAAGACAACCCATGATGATCTTTTTCTTAAAGTTTGGTTCGAATTCCTGAGAAAGCATAAAAGGATGCAAATGGAAATGTTCTTGGCTTGAATGTGCCGAGGTGGTCCATTTATTATGGTAGTATACACAGTTCACAAAAGGAGATAAATGAGATTATGTAGATGCCCTTTTCAAATTCTTAACGAGCAGGAAAGGAAGAAAGTGCGCTCGACGATCTTTTCATTCATTTAGGAGATAGAAAATAGGTTAATAGAAACTCCATAATGGTCAACCAAACAAGGGGGAAGTGTTCGAGATATGGACCGAGGTTATATTATGAACATGGCTTATGGGAGTAAATGCAGAACACTAATGGTGCCCCATTGAGGGACGATGGATGATGGTCAAAGGTGGTCAAATATGTAGTATGGATGGAGTGGATGGCTCGTGAACATGCCAAGACATACAGAGGAATACTTGCGTGAAGGCAGGAAAATTGGGGTGACTTCTAGGAAATGGTTTGGAAAATCATGGGTTAAACACGAGACAAGGGTCTCATCAAAATACCAAGGATGAAAAGATGAAACCAACGGTGCAAACAGAATTCCAAATGAAATTTGGATGGCTCTGCAATGCTTGGGAGAAAAATAGACCCAATGGGGTCTATAAACAGTTGGGACCACATGACAGGTGTCATTGTTACTGTTCATTATTGAGTTGGAGTGGAGGACCCCAGACTTCTTTTGAAGATTTCTCTCATTTCGACTGGTGGTTTTTCGATCCACGACTTGTAGGTAAGAGTTCATTCAAAAACTGTCATTTTCACTAGTTTGGTTTTGTTTTTAGCTCACCTAGGGGCGTAGGTCATACTGAAAGGGATTTTCGGGCTGAATCTCTCTTTCAAAGGTAAAATCTATGACCTGGTCGCACTTTTTGGCCAAGAATCCGCAACCTAGTCGCACCTATCGGGGAGACAAGTGTGACCTCAGTCACGAATGTTCAGTCGAAAGTAGCGACTGAGTCATGCCTGTTCGGCCAATAGCAGTGATTGGGTTGCTCTAACTGGCTGAAAAATCAGGACTTCACCTCTGGGTGTGTTTTTTGTGTGTGATGTTCCTAACAGAGATTTTCTTATTGTGTAGGATGGCTCAACCTATGTGGAGGGAGCGTGATTTTAAATACTTGCAAAGGGATTCTTTGAGGAGTGCAGGAGTGCGGGATATGTTGGTCTGATATGGATTCCTCAAGTACATGCACGTTCCCCTGATGAATACCTTGCGACTACTTTTTGAGACTTTGGTGATTTTTTGGGATGTTGAGGTAGAGTGTTTTATTATCCAGGGGCAGCATCTTGAGATCACGCTGCATGACATGTACTTTCTGATGGGGCTCCTGATGCTGGGAGTGATTGGCGATAGGATGCCAAATCTCTCACATGGGGAGACTTTGGATGACCCATGTACATAAAGTAGAGGCATAACAGTGCCAAAATTGTAGCTGAGTGTTTACTCCGACTACATGCAAATACACCTCCCTTCCACAAAGGGACGGGAGGGTAGAGTTCACAATGGAAGAGCTAGTTGCAAACAAATGATTAGTAACAAAAATAAACTGTTATAATGAAATCTCGTCACCTTTATGTTATGAGATAGGTATCCCCTTGACTGCTCCAATCCCTCAGAGTTTCCCTAGAGAAATGAAGGAATAAGTCCTTGCAATTTTTCCCTCTTTTGAGCTGGTAACGCTTTTTCCCCATTGACCAAAAGCGTTACCCAATAAGAAAAGAGCCAGCACCACTCCTGATACATGTGAAAAGAGAGGTGCCACTGCTCTTTCCCTTACTTCCAACATTGGTGCCCCCTTATCACCTCCTGTTTGCTTCTTTGGAAAAGCGGTGATCGAGTTTTGAAGGCAAAAAGAAAAGCTTCGAGAGCATTCTTGAAGCTTGCCTATCTAGAGCCTCATCCCTATGGTTTAGGACCAACTGAAGCTCGAGATCCTCCCTTTTAGAATCTAATATCCACCTCACCCATGAGATCCTCAACCATACCTATCCTCCCATGCCTTTAAATACTATCTCATCCCCCATGGGAAAAAGGAGGAAGAATTGTGTTTCATACCCAAATTCTGTCAAAATCATTCTTGAGTTTTTGGAGGCAAGGTGAAGTTAGAGACAAGGAGCCATTGGAAGTAAATCTCAACACCAAGGCATGAAGGTTGTAGTCTTTCCAATCATTTATTAATAAAGAATGTCTTTTCTTTCCCATATTTACTATTTCATGTGTTTATATTGCTTGATTCCTTGGTCACAAGCATAGATCTAGTTGATTATATTGTATTCTATCATGTTTTCTTTGTTGTCTTCCATCTTTTACAGGTTCTTCTGCGAGGATAGTGAGGACAACCTTTGAGAGAAGCATCATGGCATTCCATCCAAGTGTTAACTAGATCTAGGGAGAGTCTAGCATTCTGTGTTTGTGTTTTGTTCTAGATCTGACCCATTCAGACTAGGGAACCAGCTCTTGTCCGCAGAATGTGTGTATTTCTGGCTAACATAAACAAATAAAAACAATCTTTAAAACTAAACAAATAATAATGATATTTTTATAGCTTCCTATTTACTTGAAAGGGGGCCACCGTTCCCTAACTCAGAATGATACCGCTTCTCCACAGGTTTGGTAGTATGGAGGGTGACTCAACACACAAAAATGGGAGCAAGTGGGGCAAATGGAATGTTTGGTGACTTGGGATGAGTATTTTGAGAGTGATGGTTTCTCAAACTACTCATGCAATTATAATAACGACGAAAGGAATGATGGGGACCTCCACCCTTTATTTATAGTTTTTTCTGTCCTTTTCTCTCATTTAGAGTTTTGGACCCTAATTAGGGTTTTAGGCCCTCTTTAGGGTTTTAATCCCCTTTTTCTGGTTTTTACGTGTTGTGATGGGGACCTCCACCCTTTATTTATAGTTTTTTCTGTCCTTTTCTCTCATTTAGAGTTTTGGACCCTAATTAGGGTTTTAGGCCCTCTTTAGGGTTTTAATCCCCTTTTTCTGGTTTTTAGCTCTTTAGGTTTTTTATCCCCTTTGTGAGATTTTTATCTCTTTTGTGGGTTTTTTAGAACCTTTTTAATATTTTTGAGCTTTTTTTAGAGAGAATGGTTAAAACATAGTTGTGGAGGACAAAAAAGGGGGAAAAGGGGCAGGGAAAAGATATTTGTATGTGGCTTATGTCATATAGAGCTAGTTGAGAAATTTTTTGCGTTAACAGAGACTTTGTATCCCAAAAACAAGGATCAACAATAAGCTACATGACCTTATCATGCTAAAGCAAACATAAACAGTGAAAGATACAACAAAGTAAGCAAATCTTTTAACTGTCGCTGCATAAAATCCATAAATACAACTTTGGCATTGTTTACAGATAGCCTGAGAAGTTTATTACAGACATGCATTCATTATTTTATCAAGATAACAAAACTGTGTTTAGAGTGTCTTTCGAAGCCCAAACCAAAGTCGACCAAGTAAGGCTCACGGATGTAGTGCTTTGCACTGTAAAACCAACTAAGTTATGAAGCCCTCACGGGTCAACAAAACTGAAGGTTGCACATAGATACAACTGGCAGAAAACATTATAACAGTATTTATAAATACCATATCTTCCAAAAGAAAGTGGCATAGATGCAATACTCCACAAATAACAATTTATTTACATTCTAAAATTACACAGTTGCTTAAATAAACCAAGTTTTCAATATTGAAACCCTCACTGGTACTTATAGTATTAACAAGTTTTAGAACCAACAAAAATATACAGAGTGGCATAGTCTTTTAAAAGAATCCATGGGTAATACGAATTCCATCAAGGTGAATATACATTTTACCAAAGCGATATATCACTTCCATATCACCAAACCAGCACACTGGAGAACCCACAATGCCATGAAAACACACCACACAGGCCATATTGGTTCCACATAACTATGTGAGGTAAAGACATGGGTCTTACTAGTTAAATGGGGATTCTTGGATGGTGAACGATATACACCCTCGTCGTAGAGACTGGACCTGCACATGCAGGATTAAGGAAGGTTAAACAATATTCTTCTTTATAGAAACTCTATGTAAGAGAATCATAACTGGAAGAGGTATTGAAGTTACATTTTACCTTCTCGACTTATAGCTTCCACCGAAGACATTCTTTTGGTAACCAAAAAAAGCTCATGAACTCCACTAGCGTTCTAGGAAAATTGAGATAGGCTCAGATGAAGGTGAGGGTCAAGGTTAATGGCCTCTCCCTCTCTGTTTATAGACAATGAGATAACAAGGTCAAAAACCCATAGGCCGAGTACAAGAACGAAGATGCAACTAACTGCAAAGAAAACCCCATCAAAATATTTTACACAACCACCAATACACATTAAAAACCTAGGGTTTTACTTCATGTCCTTTACCTGACAACTGGAGGCATAATTACGACCACATGGACTACATGTGGAAGCCATCAATTCTTGTACGTTGAATATTGAATTCATGGTTATGGCCTCGAGGTTTTTACCGTTAGTCATCGGGTATAATAAAGACTCAAAGTTTAAGCATAGTGTTTCCTAGTCTAAGTTATTAACATAGGTTTTAGACAAGGGTTATCATTTCCAAAATCCAAGCATATGTTATAGTATAAGCTATAACATATGTTGTGTTGAGTCCAAACTTTAAAGATTAGATTTTAACTAGTATGTTATACAAATATCGAAACCAAGTAAATTTTGGGGTGTGTTCCCCAAAAGCAATAGGACCACGTTCCTTGTCAATGGTAGATCTAGGCCTTAGGATTTGGTACTTTTTAAGACGACCGCACCTCCCTGCATCAATGGAAAAAAAATATCATGCATTATTCATAAAGACTAAGTAATACCATGATCAATACCTTTTACAACTCAAAGTAAAACCAAAACTGAAGAAAAATGCCAAACAGTCTTAAAGATAGTTATCATCACAAAGTAATGTAAAATGGAAAGCATGACATAATTCTGGCATAGTACACCAATAAAGCATGCTAACGAAAAAACTATTATAGACAATTAAAACTTGAGATCATTGTTAATTCATTTTGTTACGACAAATGATTTACGAAGTATAACATCTCTTGATTTATTCCCAAAGAATCATGAATTACATGCGATATTAAATAAAAAAAATTATTACGAAATTTAGGGATGTTACAGACTTCGATGCCCATAAAAATTCCCTTGTGTATCAGTAAATTTGAGTGGAATGTTGGAGAACATTCCTAAAACCACATCATGTACTTCCACTTGCGGTGTTGTTCGTACTCCATAATCGATGAATTTGTTAGAATACACCTCCTCCAAATGACTTTTACTGGAGTTGCGGCTAAGTGGTACCTCCACTAGCCTCATGGCACCCACTCCACCTTCGCATCGTTAACCTCCACATTAATTTTTCAATTCTTCCAGGTTCCTGTGAGATATGACGTCGACATTGAAATCCTTTTTTATTTCCAAAAGAATACGGCTACCTGTATCATGAACCACGTCCATGAATAGCATAGTCAACGCTGTTTATGCAAAATCAAGCTATACGATGGGATGTTGCTCGACTTATTTTTAAAGTCTCTGATCCTCTCTATTTCTAAGGATGTCTCTTATGAACTCCCATAGACATAAGAGGAGTCTATCCTTAAATCCCAACAATTTGACTTGATTTACGCCTAGTCGGGTTACCTATACACCATTTTGTCAAATGCCCCTTGTTATAACTAGATCTTGTTCTTAGTTTATCTGTTCTTTTTGTCCTAATTTTCAACTGTTGGTTTAAAATGATTTTACATTTTATGTTGATTTTAAGAACTTTTAACAATCAGTAATTTTTGTTGCTTTTAATGCCTTTAATGGTTGAATTATTTCATTAATTTAGTTTTAAGGTTTGTCTTTTGGGATTATTAGTTAATATGTATATCTTTAAGCTTTAAAAAACTTATAATAAAAGTTTATTCCAAGTTTTATTTATAATCTAACCCTCATTTTTGAATCCTTTGTCAAATATTTTCATGAGATTCCTATAGCGGCTCTGTTTTTCCTGTTTTTGTCATTATCATTGGGAGTATATTACGAAGTGATGGAAATAAATTATGGAATATAAACAGAGGTTTTTGTTCATAACAGACTCATTCAAAAAAACCTCTCTCAGTTTTGTAACAGCTATTATCCTTTGAGAGATTCGAATTCATCTTTGTGGCCTATTTTCAGGGTTTGAATTATTTAATAATTTCCTGTTTTAGTCACAAATTTTCAGCACGTATTCTGATCAATTTAAGGATCATTTTTAAAAACCAAGAGATGGTTTTGTTCATAACAGACCCATTTAAAAAAACCTCTCTCATATTTTTTACAGGTGTTTTGTATCTAGAGATATGAAGGCGTATTTGAGACCCAAATTTTTAGAAATTCACCAAATTTCCCCAAATTCGATTTTCTATTTTTGGGTTAATTGTCTTTAAAGATTTTGAGTTATTATGTAATTAATTGATGCAAATGTTTAAAATTTCAACCTAGAAGGTAGTTATGGAACTACTTTACCTTTGTAATGATAAAAGGAAGACAAACATACAGTTTTGGGGTGGGATTTTTCACTCAAGGAGAGGCTTTTGGAGATTTGATTTCTCAAGCTAGCATTTATAACTCTTATGTAAGTGGATGACTATTATTGATTATATATAAACTAATAAGCCATTTTACCTATCATGTTATTTCATTTCTGATCTGGTTGATTGCTCAGTCTACAATTTCATTTCCTGTTTAAAGGTTTATTCATGTAAATGCTTGTAGCCTGTGGGTGGAATCAATATTTCATGTGTAATGTTTATGGCTTATTGGGATGTGTTTGATCCCCAGTTTATCCAACTTGCATGATTCAGTTCTGTATTATCTTGTGGATGTTTATTTCCTCCTTGCTCATGAAGTTTTTAAAACCAAAAACCAAAACCCTTAAAACTGGAATTTTATTTTATTTTTATTTGAGATTGTGTTGGCTTGTTCTTCTAGTAGTCTGAGAACAATTTATGGCACTAACATATTTGGCACCGTTGCCGGGGACGAAGCTGAAGTATATCTTCCCTGGGATATCATTATTCATCTTATTTTGAAAGGTGAATAAAGTCAGAAAACCTTTTAGACTAATGATTTTTCACTGGCAACTCCATGATTAAATATTCCACTGCAAAGAGAATTTTGTTGACAGAAAAATGAAGAAGCCAAATGGAAAGAGTGGGTATCAGCTTGTTACTTTCCTCCATGAGGTTTTGTTCTTATTCATCAGTTCTTTCATGTCTTTCCCATTGCATGTCAAAAGAATTATTTTTTGTTTTGTCTATTCCGATGATCATAAACCTTCAAGTACATATCCTTCTTTGGAAGAAGAAAATCTGCATTCTTCTTGTTTTATTGATGTTGATCCTATTCCTTCATTTGAAATACATGTGCAGCATGATATACATATACCCATATCTCTTGAAGCTGATTATTCTGGTCATCTTGTAGAGAATAAAGCTAATCTATTACCTTCTACCATCACTGCTGAAACTTGTGAACAGCTTGTTGAACCTCATTTTCAACTCACGGATTTTCAGTCTAGACTCAGACAGAAGATGTTTAAACCTCTTAAGCTGCCATCTCTCTTACATCCTTACCCTTCCTACTTTGTTGAATATCTTCCCCATTTTACAGGAAAAGACCATATTACAGCAGAGAAGCATTTAGGATCTTTTCATAATTTCATTGATAATTTTGAAATCATGCATGAGGATGTTGTCATGAGGTTATTTTCGAAATCCTTTGCTGGAGATGCTGGGTTTTGGTTCTGAAATTTAAAAGCTGATTCAATTGGATCGTGGGAAGAGTTACATGATTTCTTTTTGAAGTATTGGGGTAAGAATAAATCTTATGATCAATTTCTTTCCGAATTGTATAGTTTGAAAAGGGAAAATGATGAGGCAATTACTAAATTTAATTGGAGATTTCAAATTTTTTATATCAGTATGCCTACGGAGATCAGACCTTTGGAAAAACTTGCTATGGTATATTATGTTATGGCTCAACATTCAGATCTTGTCTTTTTCCTGTTAGAAAGGAAATCATCATTTTTAAGACAATTGTTTGAGGATGCAAAAGGAGTGGAGGAGAACATCCGAGCTTGCAAAATGTTTCGAGATCACGCTCATGTTGAAGATACACAAGCTTATGAACAGGAAGAAGAACGTAGGTATCATTCAGATTTAAGACAGTTTTCTTCATCATTTTCATATTTTCATATGAACAAGGATATAAATGACGCTTGTGTTGATTCTTCATATCAGTTTGCTAACTTTTTAGATGATAATATACTTTCAGTGGATTATAGTAGAAATTTCCTAGTTCCTGCTATGAGATTATCATGTTATGAAGAAGAAGTTGTTGCTCTTCAACCTCTTACTATTGATATAAGGAATAAGCTTCCATTCTTGACTTATGGTCACTTTCAGAATTTTATTTGTTAAAGTTTTGATCAAGGGTTTTATTTAAAGGTCGAGAAGTAGTTTGAAGAGCCCTTGGTTTCCATTCTTGAGCCAAAGTTTAAAAAGAAAAGTAATTGAGAGGAAGCGAATGCTTCACTTTATGATGAATATAATGAAGGCATTGAAGTTTTAAATCGGAAATTTCATGATCTCGTGGCTTCTTGGATGGATTTTTATTTTTCAAAGGTTTCTAATGCTCCAACTTTTGCCATACTTCCTATTTCCAGTCATAAGTATTAGCTGCCTACATACTCTTTATTGCATTTATCACATCTTTTGTGGGTTTTCTCAAACAGTAGCAAGCATGGAATTATGATTCTCAGTCAAATGGTTTCTTGGCTTCACTGGAAGTATGATTACACTTGATTGGGTTGTTTCCTCCAATTAGAAGTAGGAGTAAATAGCAGAATAAGCTTGTTATACGAGCATGTAGATTATTTTCAGTATGATGGTTTGTAGCAGTATTTTGTCATTTCAAAGGTATGTGTTCAAATTTTGAGAAAGTTGCAGAGATTTGGTAAATGACTCCATCACCCAATGAATAAGGCACAAGGTCTATAGGTTCTTGAAGCCTCACAAGGAGGACTTCATCCCACAGCAAGAGCTAGTTGTTATAACTATATCTTGTTCTTAGTTTATATGTTTTTTTTGTCCTAATTTTCAACCGTTGGTTTAAAATGATTTTACATTTTATGTTGATTTTAAGAACTTTTGACAATCAGTAATTTTTGTTGGATTTAATGCTTTTAATGGTTGAATTATTTCATTAATTTAGTTTTAAGGTTTGTTTTTTGGGCTTATTAGTTAATGTGTATATCTTTAAGCTTTCAAAAACTTATAATAAAATTTTATTCCAAGTTTTCTTTATAATCTAACCCTCATTTTTTAGTCCTTTGTCAAATATTTTCCTGAGGAGATTCCTATAGCGGCTCTGTTTTTCCTGTTTTTGTCATTGTCATTGGGATTACAAGGTGATGGAAACGAATTCTGGAAAATAAAAAGAGGTTTTTTTTCAAAACAAACTCATTCACAAAAACATCTCTCAGTTTTATAACAGTTGTTATCGTTTGAGAGATTCGAATTCATCTTTGTGGCCTATTTTCAGGGTTTGAATTATTTAATAATTTTCTGTTTTAGTCACAAATTTTCAGCATGTATTCTGATCAATTGGAGGGAAATTTTTAAAAACCAAGAGAGTTTTTTTGTTCATACCAGACCCATTTAAAAAAACCTCTCTCATATTTTTCACAGGTGTCCCGGATCGAGAGATATGAAGTCATATTTGAGACCCAAATTTTCAGAAATTCACCAAATTTCCCCAAATTCGATTTGCTATTTTTGGGTTAATTGTCTTTAAATATTTTGAGTTATTATGTAACTAATTGATGTAAATGTTTCAAATTTCAACCTATAAGGTAGTTATGGAACTACTTTACCTTTGTAATGATAAAAGGAATACAAACATACAGTTTTGGGGTGGGATTTTTCACTCAAGGAGAGGCTTTTGGAGCTTTGATTTCTCAAGCTAGCATTTATAACTCTTATGTAAGTGGATGACTGTTATTAATTATATATAAAATAATAATCCCTTTTACCTATCATTCTTTCTCATTTCTGACCTGGTTGATTGCTCAGTCTACAATTTCATTTCCTGTTTAAAGGTTTATTCATGTAAATGCTTGTAGTCTGTGGGTGGAATTAGTATTTCATGTGTAATGTTTATGGCTTATTGGGATGTGTTTGATCCCCAGTTTATCTAACTTGCATGATTTAGTTCTGTGTTAGCTTATGGATGTTTATTTCCTCCTTGCTGATGAAGTTTTTAAAACCAAAAACGAAAACCCTTAAAACCAATTTTATTTTATTTTTATTTGAGATTGTGTTGGCTTGTTCTTCTAGTAGTCTGAGAAAAATTTCTTGCACTAACACCCCTCACGACGATTCCACACAAAAGACCCACTAGGGGTATCACATGTCGTAGATGGTGTCATTGGTTATGTCATGTTTTTCATTCAACCTTATGCACATATCCCTCCCATGGTAACTCCCATGTGCAATAACCTCTCCTATATCACATCGTCTTTGATAGGGTCCTTCCCTACCTTAGGTTATGGTGTTGACCTCTATCGAGAAATATTGCATTTTAGCATGACAAACTTCTATGTGCCTTTGGCCCTGACTCCTCAGGGTCATGACCTAGCTCATACAACAGCCAACTACAGAAACCCTCCTCCAAGATATGCACTACATCCCACATCCAACCATTTCTATCATTTTCCAAATCCCCCACCAACTACCACCCCGCGAGCCCCCCTTTAGACTCCCCTCACATTGTAGCGACAAGCGGCATGCTTAGTAAAACCAGCCACCAAACCAATTCACCCCCACAACTAGAAAGGAAAAACCAAGGGTTGAATCATGGAAACAACCAACATCAAGGAGGGGGGAAACAACCTCCTAACCCCATAGGTAATAATGGTACAAATCCTATGAATCAATACCCTAATCAGCCCCCATTGCAGGGAAATAACCTATAGTTGTGAACAAATTATCCTTGTTCCTTCTGCAACATCTATGGACACTACCCCCACCATTTCCCCCACTTAGATAGAGCTTTTCATATTTAGGAAGAGGCTAATCAACAAGATACTATTGGCACCCCTCAAGAGTAGCCTCCTCCACCTCATCATATCCAACCTCCTATGGTGTTGCAAAACTCTTTTCTACTCAAGGGGTGGTCATAACACAACCGACAACATAGTATGCCACATATTCAATCTAAACCCCTGACTTGAGAATTCAATATTTATTTAGCTTGTTGTGTGGCGTCAACCTATAAACTAAGAAAAACTGGTATGGGCCATCCCTCAAGGCCTCTTCAACCAGTAATCCCGGTGAATCTTCCCATGTTCAACCAGCCTTACAGTTACCCCGACCCTATGTGGATGCAACCTAAGGTTCCCAAGTTTCCTTTACAATGCTCCGTGACCAATACCAATGCTCGTGTTGCACCCAACTATAGTGTTATTTATGACTTGGCCCAATCCTCAACTGCCATGTCCACTTTGGAAATCATTAAGAATTGTCCTATACAATGTAAAGCATTGTTATCCACACTAGGTTCCAGTGACCCAACATATTCATGTTTGATGATCTTTGATCTTAATCATTCTGAGTCATAAATGCCATCATTGATGGATTTTAAAATACCCATCACCATCCAAAATTTAGTCATTCACTGTTACATTGTCGACAAGGGCGCATCCACATGCATCATTCCCACCTTTTTCTAGAAAAATATCAGCTCACCCAAGTTAGAACCATCCTTGACTACTTTGCAAGATTACGACAATCATGTTTCCCAACCTCAAGGACTTCTCTTAAATGTACCAGTAGAGTTGGTCGACAAGAATGTCCTGATACATATCGAAATAGTCAACGATCAACTCGCTTATAACCTCTTCCTTGGGCATAGTTACATGTATTCCATGAAACGTTTTGCTTCGATAGTCTTTCGGACCATTATTTTCTCTCATGAAGGGAAGGTAGTAAAAATTGACCAGCTAACATACTATGACCCCAACGGACTAGCTACCCCGGAAAACATCCTCCCCATGGTGTAAAATTACATCAAAGGTTCTAATTATGCCCCCTCACTATCTACCATCAGGTTAGGTATTTTTCAGGAGGCCCCCATGAATGCCACTTTTTTAGCATTACCCCACCCCCGATAGAGATAGACATTAGAGGAAGTTTCAAATCTAAAATGGGCATCCTAAGGAAAATAATAAAATAATAGTTAAAATAATAAAATAACATTAATTAATTTTGGAGGAAGAAAGAAAAAAACTATTTGTTTTTGTATTTCAAAATATCTCCCTGTATTTTTACTCAAATTTCAAGTGGGAGCACTCGTTGGATGCGGAGTTAAATTCCGCATCCAACAAGTACCCACAATACATATTTTTTACAGACCCGGCTTCCCTAAAAAGACAAAATACCCCAAAAAATGATGAATAAATACGAGATTTGAGTTAAAACACAGGGAGATATGTTGAAAATACAAACATAAAAAGTAGCTTTTTTTATGACAAATATTTCAAGCCAACCATTATGATTGTCACATTTTATTGAAATTCTATTGGATCTTGAATTCCAACTCACCAAAGAATTATGATGGCCCATTTTCTTATAAGGCCCATTTTACACCCCAATTTTCCTCAAATGGATATTTTATCTTTGTATCCTCTCCTTCGATACACATGTGCCTCAACATCATCCCCATTAGAATCCATAACCACAACTGATGCCAACTCTCGCCCCTAATAATTTGTCAAGTAATTAATGGGGAGATACACCCATTGAGCAGATACATTTTATGTTTCTTCCTTCGAGCATTGTTAGCACATTCGTTATGGAAACCCTCAACTTGTTGGGTTTAACTTTGGGCATTCCAGTTTGGTACCTCACCCCGCCAAACCCTCCCTCGACCCCACAGGTCATTCTAACACCGGTCCAACCTATCAATACGGGTAATCGATGACCTCCTGATGTGTTTGTGCCCGCATCCTCAATCACTTAATCTCTTATGGTCATGTAAAAGGTTTCTAATGTCAGACCCCATCCTCCTCCCAAGAAGAAGGATGGGGAAAACACATCAAACAACACGCCATCTAGAAACCAAAGTAAACTTGTGAACCCACCTGCTACTGCCTCAGCTCAAGCTCCACCTCCTTGTGCTTTTTGCGACGTTATAGGTCATGCTACTTAGAACTACTTTGAGTTTCCCATTTTACACACTCATATATAGATGTTAGATGACGATCCTCAAGAGAATGTTGCAATTGTACACTTTCCATGCAATTCGATACCCAAAAACAAGTCCTTTTGCACAAACCACCCTTGTATGGTTTGTGGTCTTTACGGCCACTACTCTCACCATTTCCTAGATATACCCAATTACCGATCGCTGCTATCTGACTTGTGCAAATTCTCAATAGAACCCCAAGTCACAACTAACAAAGACATTCATCCTCTAGTGATTTCTTCAAGTGAGATGAACACCATTTATTTCATCTTGTCCTATGATGAACCTTCCTCATTATCCCATATCACTATGAGTGTGTCGACAAAAATGAGTCCCTTCTACCTATTTGTTCAATCATTTCGAATCGATAAGTAAATCCCATTCCTACAACATGGGGGAAAGAATCTAGACACCGTGGGATGTTAGGAACCTGTGTCATCCCTTCTCTTTACTTTTTTAGTATATTTTTGTTGTACGCATATGCTTTGTAAGTCATACCGGAGTATATTGTATTATCCCACATTCATGGGGAGTATTAGTTGTTTATATTAGACTTAGTATATAAGTACTTGTTGAGGCCAATGAAAGGATCCACTAGTTATTTTGTATTGATATTTCTCAAAGGAATTTTCCCCCTCAAAGTGGCATGCAATCAATAAAATCTCGTATGTGCTCTGTTATTTGTGTTATATCATGCATTTTCATTATTTATTGCAGGAGGTTCCTCACATCTAGTATCAAGAACTTTCTTGGGCCCACTGGGTGGAATTTCTACCAATTTTTTTTCTTTTGTAATGTTTCCCAACGCTGTGATTATTGCATTTGTGCTTCTTATTTGCATCGGTATTTTTCATTTCAGGTTCAGATCAACGAATAACCCCTATCTGTTTAATTGTGGGAAGTAATTGGGCATAGCACTGAAACTCATTGTGAGGAGTACCACAGGAACCCTAAAGTAGCTGGCCATTGAGAGGACCTGCCAAGTGAAAAGGGAAACAACCCCTACATGATTGACTAGTTCCCACCTGTGAGGTAATCCAAGAGCTATCATTTGTGGAAAATTAGTTATCAGTTTTACTTGAGCCGTGGAGTGAGGAGTACTGCCCCAGTGCACAAGCTGTCAGACAACATTGGTGGCTGAGTGAATCCCCTGAACATTTAGGAATTCGAACAAACATGGGGTCCATATCTATTTCTAATTGATAAAGCACATACTAGAGCCTCCACATATCAATTCCCAAATTGGCCAATCACACAAAAGGATTGTCTGATGCATTCTACAAGAATTCTTTTATCAGTGGTCTGAAGGATGCAATCCGATCCGAGGTCAAAATTTTTTGTCCCAACACAATGATGGAAGCCCTAGTATTGGCTAAGTTGGTGAAGGACAAGATCGTGGATCAACAACGCTTCAAATCCACTTTTGTTCCATTCATAAATATGGTTCCCCAAAGACCTCCAATGCCAACAACTCCTAGAACCACTCCTATTAAGCATTTGTTTGAAGACGAGATGCAGGAAAGTAGAGAAAAAGGGCTTTGTTATAATTTTGATGAGAAATTCACTCGAGGACATCAATGTGCTGAGCAAAAACTCTATCTCTTCAATGTGGATTTTCCTCCTGTACCTGAAATTTTTGAAAATGCTCAGGATCCAATAGATGATGAGGATGACATTCAACAATTTCCTGTTGACCCTCCAGCTTAGGACGACCATCCAAAGATATATCTCCATGAATTAGTTGTATTCACCACCAAACAAACCATGCGGGTCAATGGTTTCTTCAAAAACCTCCCTCTTACAATACTCATTGACTCGGGTAGCACTCATAACTTCATTGACCCCAGGATCTCCAAACAGGATGATTGTTTTGTCCATCCTTGCTCCAAATTTGAAGTCATGACTGTCAATGGGGGCACCTTATATTGCAAAGGGAAGTGTCACATTGTGTGAATCTCTATTGGATATTATAACTTGCACTCTAACATGTTTGCCTTACCCTTATACGGATGTGATGTGGTTTTGGGTGCTCAATGGTTACACACACTTTGACCCATTTTATGGGATTTTGCTAAACTTTGATGTAGTTTTCAATCAATGGGAAAAAAACACACATTGAATGGGTTACAACCAAGGTCTCTCAACATCATTAGTTCACATTACATGGAAAATATCCTTAAGAAGAATTCACATGGTTTCATTGCTCAACTCCATTTCATTCAGATGCAACCTTCAACGATCTCAACTACTCCCTTGGATCTACAACAAATTGTGGATCGATATGCATGTGTTTTTGCTGATCCAGTGGTATTTCCCCCTTCATAACCAGAGGATCATCGTATTCGTCTCCCTCTTGGAAGCGTCCCTCCCAACATCGGGCCCTATCGCTACTAATTTCACCAAAATGCATAGATTGAGATGCTTGTTTGGGACTTACTAAAGCAAGGTATTATTTGCCCGAGTGCCAATTCCTTCTCTTCACCAATTCTTCTTGTCCAAAAAAAATATGGGTCATGGTGCCTTTGCATTGACTTTTGAGCACTTAATCACATCACAATCAAGGATAAGTTTCCAATTCCTATTGTTGATGAGCTTCATGGTGATCATTTTTTCTCCAAGTTAGATCTCCATTCTAGGTATCATCAAATTTGGGTTCATGAGGATGATATCCCTAAAATAACTTTCTACACACACGATGGCCACTATGATTTTTTGTTCATGCCATTTTTCCTCACAAATGCTCCTTCCACATTCCAGGTATTGATGAATATAATATTTTGGCCCTACTTGTGGAACTTCATTTTGATCTTCTTTGATGATATACTCATCTATAGTAAAACATGGGTTGAGCATCTCCAATATCTGGATCTTGGACTGCAACTTTTTTGTGATCATCATCTCCATGTCAACCAGTGGAAATGTGTTTTTGGGAAGAAGGAAGTAGAGTATCTCGAGCATACTGTTTCTGCGCAAGGGGTTCGCCTAGATCTTGCCAAAATAGATTCCATGAAAAATTGGTCGCATCATCAAACACTCAAGATCCTTCATGGGTTTTTGGGACTGACTGGCTACTACCGCAAGTTTGTTAAGGATTATGGGAAGATCGCAGCTTCATTAAAAACTCTATTGAAAAAGGATACTTTTACATGGACACGTGTTGATGAGTGTGCATTTGACAAATGAAAACAAGCTATGTGTACCACACTTTTGCTAGCTATTCCCAACTTTTCCAAGCCATCCAATATTGAGAGTGATGCTTGCGACAATGGAAGTGCAATGGAATTGGTGGTGTTCTCCTTCAGGATGAACATCCCATTGCGTTCACCTGAAAATACCTTTCTGGTAATAATTTACTTGTCGCTACATATGAGAAGGAAATGATGGCTATTTTGCATGTCATACAAAAGTGGCATCCATACCTATTAGGGAATCATTTATGCATCAATACTGATCACCATAGTCTGGAATATTTCCTAGAACAATGGGTCTCATCCCCAACACAATAGAAATGGGCTAGCAAACTCATGGGTTGTGATTATGAGATCACTTACAATAAGGGTAAGGAAAGTCTTCCGGCAGATTCTCTTTCCCGCACATTTGATGACCACGTTTCTCTTTCAGCTATTTCTATGCCTATTCCAAATTGGTTACAATATGTTCAACAAGGCGATGTCAATGACTCTTCATTATCTGAAATCATCCAAAAATTTTCCAATAATCCTTCTGTTGTACCACATTACTCTTAGGATGGTTCTTCTCTGAGATACAAGGGTCGTCTGGTGCTTCCCCAGAGCATAGATCTTCAACAGGCTATCTTCTATGAACTCCATCCTTCTCCATCGGTAAGGCACTCTGGGTTCCTAAAAACGTAAGAGTGGGAACAACGTAACTTATTTTGGAAGGGAATGAAACGGGAAAATTAAACAGATGGTGTATGAATGTGATTCATTCTAGTGCCACATGGGTGAAACGACATTACTTCCTGGATTGCTCGAACCTTTTCCCATCCCTACAGGGATTTGGACAGATATTTCGATGGATTTCATTAAATGGATCCCTAAATCTGGTGGGAAAATCGTAATCTTGGTTGTGGTTGATCGAATCTCCAAATATAGTCATTTTTATTCTCTCAACCATCCATATACCTCCTCCTCAATCGCACAAATTGTCATGGAACGGATCTTCTGTCTTCATAGAATCCCTTCTTCCATTGTCTCAGACCGTGAGCGGCAACTTTCACAAGTAATTTTTGGACAGAACTATTTCACCATACTTGTACCAAACATAATATGAGTTATGAATATCACCCACAAACAGATGGTCACACTAAATTGATTAACAAATTCTTGGAAACGTATCTTCGTTATTTCACCTCTAAACAACAGCATCAATGGGAAAAGTGCCTCCCTCTCGCTAAATGGTGGTACAATACTTCCTACCATATTGCATCTAAAATGACTCCATATGAAGCAGTCTATGGTCAGGCACTTCCAATGCTCCTTGCATACACCCCCCATAGTTCACCGGTTCAGGAAGTTGACATGGTTCTCCGAAACCGAGATCAAATTCTTTACATTTTGCAGGACAATATTGAAATGGTAAGAACTCAAATGAAACAACAAGTCGATCAACATCCTTTTAAGCACACTTTTCAAGCCGGTGATATGGTGTTTCTTCGTCTACATCCTTACAAGCTATCCTCCTTGAAACTCAAACGACGTCAGAAAATCGATCCAAAGTTCTATGGGCTATATAAGGTTCTTTAGAAGATTGGGTCTGTTGCCTATAAATTGGAAATTCCTCCTTCTTCTCACATTCATCTAGTATTTCATGTCTCTTATCTTAAGAAAGTTATTGGCACCAACATCAGAGCACCAACTATTTTACCAGAACTAGATAATGAAGGATCCATCATTTTGGAGCCAGAGGCCATCCTCAATAAGCGCACTCGTCATCTTCTCTCTCAATCCATCACAGAGTTATTAATTCAATGGCACGACATGCAACCAAAGGATGCTACATGGGAACCACTCCTTGAGATTCAACAAAAATTTCCACATCTAAAGATTTGAGGAAAAATCTTTTCTAAGAGGGAGGGGATGTTAGGAACCTGTGTCAACCCTTCTCTTTACTTTGTTAGTATATTTTTGTTGGAAGCATATAATTTGTAAGTTGTCCCGAAGTATATTGTATTATCCCACATTGATGGGGAGTAATAGATGTTTAGATTAGAATTAGTATATAAGTACTTGTTGAGTCCAATTAAAGGGCCCACGAGTTATTTTGTATTGAGCTTTCTTAAAGGTGTTTTCCCCCTTGAATTGGTCTGTGATCAATAAAATATCTTCTATGCTCTGTTATTTCTTCTAGATCGTGATTTTTCATTATGTATTGCAGGAGCTTCCTCACATGGGAATCCACCCCAGTGGAGGCATCCGCATCATCATATCACCAAGTTAGGTTCCCCCCATGGCTATCTATCTCATCGTACACCCCCCTTCCAATAGTTTCTTAATGTCTTTTCGATACCTTTTCACTAGAGAATTCATATTCTATCGACACCTCTAGACTAGGGGAAATGATCAACTACCTCGACCCTAGAATAGGGGGCATTCTTAATCATTTTGATCCTTCCTCGTCACATCTATCTCAGTACTTCAATGATCCCATAGCTCATCACAATGCATACATGATCCATAATCACAAACCCCATTCCCAAAGCATGGAGGCAGGACTTTAACCCTACTCACTTTTTCACATGTGTGATCTCAACCAATTCTCGAGGTCGCATGTCAAACTGCATCTATTTTTTTCACTATTTTCACCACTTGAATACATATTTCGTTCCTTTCATGATTATTGGGATCCTTTCTCAATATCATTAACTGTTTTTCGAGCCACCTTCTAATATTGTATCGATTTGCATGGCATCACATGAGTCGTCTCTTTTTTCATGTGTATGCTATTTCAAGTTCCAAACACACATTTATGTAGGGTATATTTATTTGATGCGCAGATACAAGTTGTCATGTCGGAGTCCCTCCTTTTTGGTGGCATCCACCTCTACATGTATGACCCTTTAACTGTCATATAGGACATCCTTTCCCGAGGAATAGTTAACACATTTCCTTGGTTCATTCCCTTGCACCTATAGAACACCCCTCTGTCTGAGTAGGTGGCCCCACCCATCTACCTGTGCATTTTTCCCTACTCGACAATAAAACCTTCCTTTACATGGGTGAATGTTTCGCAGAACCCCTTGCATTAGCACCCATGTCGTCCAAATCCCCTTAGGATTGGGATTCCACATTCGATATGAAGCTGCCTACATTTCCTCATATTGTCATGCATTGGTCTCTCCCTTGGACTCCCAACATGGAGTTTTTGTTAAGCTCTTTTTTTACTCCTTAACAGTGAAAAGATTGCCAAGTGAACTTGTTTCTTTGAAACACGTTAAAGGACATAAAATAACATCTGTTAGGTATATGTTTGCCCGTTTTTTAGGTCAGATGGACTATTTATGAAAAAGGAATACTCTAGTTCCTTTCGGCTAGAATAGTTCTCCATCAAACACTTTTATTCTTTTTCAGGATTTGGGGACTAATCTTACGAAAAAGACCACTCATTGAGTCTTCTTCTTGTTTTCAGACTCTCTAAAACTGAAAACACCAATGAGCATCGACTGTCTCGACCTTACCCAAAAATCTAAAATTCGTACCACCTTTGTCATACTTCTATCCCTTATTGGAGCTCCTAAAACCATGAAGAAGGAAAAAATGGTGCTTCTTAACACCCCTGCAGATTACATACAGTCCCTCCTATCAGCAACATTCCCAATCACCTTTATTCATATTATTCTGTGATGTGTTACCCTTGAAACCTTTTTCCTCATGAACAATATTTTTCCCTTTGAGGTCTTCCCATTTCAGCCATACCCAGTGCGTTTCTCCCCCTCCAATACCTTAGCCATGGTTCCAATCCCCTGAGAACAATGTCATATGCTTCCAGGTCAACCCTACCATCATACTCTAAACAAATGAAGTTTGAGTCCCATTACTCAGTTACTTTCGTATCCATCAATAGTGTCCTAAACCAATGTCTTATTCCATTAACTCTATGATTGTATACCTCGTGCTCCTATCAAGGAACCATTATTTCCTTGTTAGGTGCAGGTATCCCTTTGTAGACACTAGCACACTTATTCTAGGGGATAGACCTAGAGGTCCCTGTACCTTGGCCTCATCACCATCATTGATGAGTTCCTATGGACTTCTAGAAGGGAAACCTTATTTCCCTTTTAATGGTTGCTTCTCATGTGCTCGACATCATCTCCCTCATCACACCATTGAGATTTATATAGGGTTTAGTCCTTTCCTCAATTGGTCGAATACCCCATATATCCCTTGACTCTAGCACATTGGTGAGTCCCTTTTGTAACCCTATCATTAATATGTTCATCAGGATATCCAGGTTGCGTTAGAGACAGTGTTTGGAAGTCGTTCATGATTTCCAGTACATCCATTTCCAGTTGTAGTATATTGTACCTCTGAGATTCATATTCTCAATTATATGAGTACTGAAAGTTGCTGGACCTTCCAGCACATAAGTTGTGATAATGAATCCATGTTGCATGCCATTGTTTCCAGACTCATTTATTCATATCAACTGCCATTGGAACACCATTCTATTCCATGTTTAAGTCCTTATGGGATACCTATGATATACACAACAATTATTCATGTATTGTTCATGTCCCCCTACGGGCCTCACTATTTGTATATCCTAAGACATTGATACGATCATGGGGATGGCCACCTCATTTATCTATTTGGGATTCATGTACCTCAATTATCATTGAGGAGTTGCACTTATAGTTATGGCCCTTGTAGTTTGTGTGAAGTGTGTGCTACACCCTCTGACATAGTTCAAGTTCTCCACCACCTTTCTACTCATCGTCATTGAACAATAAAGATCCTATGATGTCTATCAACCATACGATGAACTCCTGCCCTCACACATTAGGGGGAAATCTATTAACAGCAAAGAATGGATCACCTAGCTCATCTCCCTTAGTCACATCATTCATATATCCATTTCCCTAAAGTTTGGCCTCCACCAGCTCGAAAATATTATCTATTGACCATATTCGCAAAAATATTTATATTTCTGCCCAGATAATACGCGAAATACAAAAATAAAAGAAAAATAAAAGAGAAAAAGGGGGGAATATTCAAAAACCAAAGGAGAGCAAGAAATTTATAAAACCTTATGTCAATACCATGGTGTTCCCAAAACCAAGGGAAAAGTTACCGCTAGTCAAAATTCCTATAAAAAGAAGGGTGGAGGCCCCTATTTCATAGAGTTTTTTCTCCTTACGGAAACGCTGTCCAATTTTCTCCATAAAGCCTAAGCTACCCTAGCTAGCTTGGGTAACCCTCTTAACTGTTGAGAACAATAACCTATGAGTTTTGAGGTAGAGACCCATTGACCGTTGGAGGCCAGAAGCACCATTTACAACACAGGTGCAAGTGCCCCCTACTCTTCAAGGTAACTCAAAAGCAAATGTAAATCCTAATGATTCTAATAATGAAAAAGAAATCAATATATTCTTTCATGTGTGTTGTGTAAATGTGTGTGAAAGGTTTACTATGCTTGCATTTTTACTGTTATTGTTGTAAATGGTAAATGGGATTATATAGTTTTTTCTTTACGACCCATGTCTCTCACACCTGCACATATGTTATATCCCCATGCATTCTTAACTTACTCGTTTATTACTCTGTTTTATTTTCGTTTTTTACTGCCTTTTCCCACAAGCATCTCTCTATTCCTCCATTTGCTACCAAGGTTTCCACCAGCCTTAATAGGTGCATTATTGCACCATCTAGTGAGAAATCACTAACTATAGTTACCTCTTAGGTGGAGTGGAATTGTAAGAAGCGAAAATAATTTATTTCTATGTCCCAGTTGCAAATTGGTTTGGTTCATGGTTTGTCTCTATTTGTTTCCTTCATTCTCGATAGCGTCCCTATAACAAGACTACACTTGGTAATTATAAATTTGTTGAATTTCTTTATTTGGATTAGGAAAAAGAAGACTCGGAGTAGAAGTCAACTTTCTATTTTAACATTCCTACAAAGGCTTTGTTGTTGGCTTTTGCATATTCTCCCTTAGTTCTCCCCAATCTTCACAACCTCCCAATCCTTGAGGAAATTCTTCACCTAAATATTCTCTTGAATGATCGATCTAAATCCTCTCTTGAATGGCTAGTAGAGGCAGAGGTTGATGAGGGTGTAAGGGTAAAGGTCTAAACAATTACTCCAGAGTTAAGAAAGAGGCAACAAGCTCTACGACTGCATATTGGGGACACACCCCAGACCACATTCAATGAGAGATTTCTTGGGATGAAAATGAAATCTAAATGGATAAAGGTTTTATAAAGTGTAAAGAAATTAAGGTTGAATTGAAACCCTATATCCTTGACACTAGAACTACTCAAGCACATGGCTCTAAATATTTTAAAATAGTGGCATTATACTAGAAAATAAAGACTTTGATAGGCAAAGCTCTCTTGGAGTGTAATGAGGCTCATAATGATATATTGCCATAGATGGACAAGATTAAAACTCAAATAAACTCACAAACCAATGTGAATCAAGAGGTTCCTCTAATCCCCATCTTTGTTAATGACCAATATATTTTATTTATCTCTATGGATTTTTGTTGTTTTGAACTTCTTTATAAATTTTCAACCCTCTAATTTTTTATCCTATTATGGTGTATTTATTTTAGAAGTTTAATAAATAATATAAATATAAAAAATATTTAATTTTATAAAAAGAAAAGTATAATGATAAAACCCTTTTATTTTTTAATCAATTATAATGTATTCATGTTAGAAGTTTGATAAATAATATAAACATGATAAAATATTTAATTTTATAAAAATAAGTTTTAGCATAATGGTTAAATAATGGTAAAAAAATAAAACAAATTATTAATTTAATTTATTATAATAATATTAATTATTTTTATAAATTATTATAAATAATTAACGTTAATAAGAAGAGAAATAATAATGTATTTTGATTTTTTTTTTACAACATATAACTATCCCTTATAAAAAATATATCAATATGTTTGTTTTCTTAACAACACATAACTATCCCTTATAAATATTATTTCACATATCTAAATATAATCCCATTTTAGTTTTAAAACAAGTTACAATAATCCCCAAAAACAACTCCAAATTCCTCACGTAGCTACCTCATAAATCATAAATCATGGGAGTAAACTATCTACCCAACCATTTGCACCGATTGGACAACCAGCAATGCGTGATGTGAAAGCTCACGCGAGCCAAGTCGTCCAATCGATGCAAATGATCAGGTAAAAAGTTTACTCCTAAATCATATACATCATGTCTTGGTATAGAATAAATATGTACTCGATTTTAACTTCAAATAGTAAGATACCCCTCTTCGTATCTTTCTTAAATTAAATCTTTTAAAATCTTTGTTCCCAAATCTCATACAACATATTTTTAATTATTTACAAATTAAATTAAAAATGTTCCTACCTCTCATTTTGAATTTAAAGAAAGAAAGAAAAAAATACTTTTCACACTACCAACTTAACACGTACCCTTACCACTATCATGGCCATCAAATCTCTATAAATAGAAACTTGTATATTGGTTCATCATTTCTATTATGTATTGGTTATCCAAAGTCATACATCTTTTATGTTTTTTAACTTTTGGCCAACAAGCATACGTTAATGTCAATGTAATGATCTTTGAAAAGAAAGGAAGATATAAAGATTACAAAGCTGCAGACAATGTCATATTCATACACTCATACTTATGTGACATTATATACATCACTCCACGTGTACTTGAGAGCATGTACCTAATATCCTCATCATATTAATTTTTAATCTTGAAGTTTGAAAAAATAAGATTTTGATTAAAGTGGTTTTTTTAATGCGTACCTCTATGAGGTGAAATGGGCAATTATTGAGCCCAATGTTATTTGATGAGATTGATGTTGAAAGTTAATAAGAACCCAATTAGACGCTTTCTCTATGCTAAAATATAAATTATGAGATCTAGACTTTGGAGTTGTCATGAGAGTTGGGACACTTACTTTTCATTTGAGAAGACATTTCAAATATTTTATTTATTTTTTATAAATAAAATATTTCAAAATTTATAAAAAATTAAATAATTCAAAATTTATATTTAATATAAATTTATATATAAGTTAAAATTGAAAAAATCTAATTTTTTAATGAGTTTTTTTGAAAATCAAAATCTAAGAGTTTTTTTTTAAACCAAAAGTATTTATTTATTAGAAATTTATAAATAAATACAAAAGAAAGTTGAAAATGAATAAGAGTTTTATTTTAAATCAAAAATATTTATTTATTAAAAATTTATAAATAAATACCAAAAGAAAGTTGAAAATGAATAAATTCAAAATTTTATTGAGTTTAATTGAAAGCAAAGTTTTACCGTGATCTATTCACTTTTTGAAATTATAATAAAATTGGTTTTTTAATGTATTAAAATTTTTTAAGATAAAATTTCATATCAAAATTTCCATCAACAAAGTAAATTATAAATACAAAATCCTATCATATTTTAAATAATAACAATTATACAAAAGCATTTATTGAATTTATCCACTTTTAACTTTCTCAATACATAATTTTTTTATTTTTATTTTATTTTATAAAGATCTTAAAGTTTCATTGAATTTATCTACTTTTAACTTTCTCTGTACAATTTTTTTTATTTTATAAATATCTTAAAAATCTATATTATAAAGGATATGTGAAATTAGATGGGTTGAGGGTTTAAAACCCCATTTTACTAGGCCTTCTCTATTGCAAAATTACTAGAGGGTCCCTTATATATTCTTTGTGTTGTAAGGGAAGATTGCTTGTAGTTTTTATATATATGGAGCGGTGCGATTAGGTGGGCGATTAATTACATAACGTATTTCATAAATTGACAGAACGTACTTATTAAATTTGCCAAGTACCTGTATGTTCTGGTTGAGGGCCACGTTTCGCTTGGCTTTTTTATTTTTCGACACATAATATGTCGCTTCGATCTTTGAAGCGACTTGCTCGTACGCCGCCAGGTGGAGTTAAGCCACAAAACGGATGCCTTGGTGACGGTCATATGATTTCCGCGTTTTCCTTTTGTCACTGTGCTGAGAGATCTGGAGTGACTAGAGAGCCGGTGGACAGGATGGGATGTCCCTTGTTGCAAGCAGATGATGGTAGTGAGGTTATACATGTGATTTCTCGTTTGAATGGTGTGTCGTCAGATGGAAGGAAGACTAATGGTTGTTTCGATGACGGATTAAGGGTTTTAGCTTCTCCGTGCATACATAATTGTCATGTTGAGAGCTCTTTTGTGCCAGGAACTTTGGGAGACAGAATGGGGTATCCGTTGATTTGCGCAGAGGATGGAACTGTGGATTACCCTATGGATTTTGGTATGCTTTCTCTAGCATCGGGTGGAGAAAAGGCACTTAATGGTTGCCTTGGTGATGGCCTTAGGGTATCTGATGTTTCAGGTCCGCACTTTTGTCATTGCTCTGGTATGCCAAGAGCGTTGGGGGTTTGTAAGGAGTCTCTTGTGTTGCATACGAAGGATGGAAGTGCGGTAAAGCTTGTGGTTTCTGTTAAGAATTTGTTGTCGGGTGGCGAGAAGGTTTGTGTCGATTCTTCTGGAGATGGGGTTAGGGTTTCTATTGTTTCTAGCAGTATTTTCCCTGTGCGCATTGATGCCGGTGCAGTTTGTGATGGGGGATTAGGGAATCCTTTTCAACGCACGAAGGACTTTTATGAGTCATGTGCGATGGATGTGGGTTTTTTGTTTGGACAGGATGATTCTGGAGCTTCGGGATTAGCTGATAGTAAGGTTTCTGTGAGCCTCCTGGTTCTATTGGGAGGTTTCCTCGGTTTCTTGGTTTGGGTAATACTGAAGGCCCTGTTGGTAATGTGGATTTTCTAAAAACGTCTATTTCAAAGACTATTGGCAAGGTTTTGATGCCTATTATGTCGGAGGTGGGGGTGAAACAGAAGCGAGCTCATAAGACTATCAAGAAAATTAATAAGTCGGTCATGTTGACTGTAGGGGAGGATGTGGGGTTAAATGATATCGTTTTGACTAATGCCTTGACCCTGGTTAGGCGTTTCGGAGGTCACAAATTTAATTCTAATAGTTTAAATGGATGGGATGCGACGGTTTGGAAAGATGTCATTAGTTGTCCGCCTGCAATTTTCCTCCTTCTGAGAGGATGGATTGCCTTTAAATTCTTCTCTGAGCAAGATGCGGCTTTGGTTCTGGATGGTGTTTGGCGTTGGGATAAATCTGGTCTTTTAATCAAAAGGTGGATGCCATTATTTGATCCTCGAATTAAAAGGTATGATCAAGTTCCTATATGGGTTAAACTCCCTAATATTCCATTTGAATTTTGGTCAATTGATTTTTTTTAAACTGGTTGGTAATACATTGGGCACTCATCTAGAAACTGATTTTTCATATCTGAAATCTGGGGTTTGTTGTATGGGTCGAGTTTTGGTGTTGATTGATTTTCGGAATGGTTTTCCTGTTGATTTAGTTATTAAAAGAGGTAGTTCAGAATTCAGTCAACCCTTGGATTATCTGGGTGCCCCGTTTAGGTGTTATAGATGCCATGTATTTGTTCATTTGATGAATGATTGTTCATTACCTTTTAACAAGAAATATTTTCCTGGTTCTACCCATAAGATATGGCGAGTTAAGAACCAAGGGAAAAATTTGGGGGTTAAGGCGGGTTTTGATATAGTTGATGATTTGGAGGCATTGAACCTCTCACCCAAGACACTAGTAGAGGAGGAGGTCTTAGGGTCTCAATCTTCATTATTGTCTCTTAAACCTTTGAGTATTGCCTCTTTATCTGAGTATGAAGGCCCGATGCGGATTAAGAATGTTGAGGCATCTTATGTGGTTTCTTTGTATAATTCTGTCTAGTCTGATGCATTAAGGGATCTTGGTTTTGTATCTCCTCCTAAGGTTTTTCCTGTTGTTAGTAAGGGCTATTACCTTTGTTCTTGCTCGAAAGTTAATAATGATGGAGGGTATGGATCAGATCGTGATCCATTTAGGATACATCTTTCAATTCAGGGTAGGGTTGGATGTTTGGTGACTGTTAATTCTGATGTGAAGGTTGTTCTTGGGGCACTTAGAGCATTGTATGCCCCCATAGAGTTTCCCTTATGATCATGATGACCCTAAACTATAGGGGTTTGGCTAGTTTACCTAAAAAACTAGCTACGAGAAGGTTGATTGATGAACAATTTTTAGATGTTATTTTCTTGCAAGAAACTACGTGTGATGGGTGCATTTTGGTGAGGGAGTTGGAATTGTTGTTAAAAGATTGGCAGTTTGTTTCTGTGGATGCCAAGGGTAGATCTGGGGGTCTTCTATTGGGGTGGAGGACTCATAATTTTCATTTACTTAATGCCTAGACTATGTCCTCTGGTCTATGTGTTGTTTTGTATTCTATTGAGTTGCAGTTGGACTTATGTTTTATAAATCTTTATGGGCCTTATATCGATAAGGAGGCTTTTTGGAATAACCTTTTGGTTATGGAATGTTTCAAATGCCATAAATTGGTATTTTGTGGGGGTCTGAATTTTTCCTTGGGTCATTCTGAAATCTGGGGTGTTAAAGCACGTGTGGATGTATTAACTGATTTCTTTAATAAACATTTGGAAGGACTTGGACTTGTAGATATTGCTCCTATGGTTTCAATTCCAACTTGGTCTAATTGACGTATTGGGCCTGAGAGTATATGCAAAAGATTGGATCGATTGCTCTTATCAGCCGATTTTTTGGACAGTGACTTCCTTTTTAAATAGTGGATTGGGTGTGGAGGAGATTCTGACCGTCAACCTATTTTTTTACAAATCTTGTCTAGTATTCCTAAGGCTCATTGTCCCTTTAAGTTTAATGCCTGTTGGTTAGAAAACAATGAGTTGGTTGCATTATTAAAAGCTTCCTGGGTAGTTTTTGATGCATCGTCAGAGATTTCCCCTGCATCTCAGGTTGTTGTGAATCTTAAAAGATTAAAAGAGTTATCCATATCTTGGTCGGTGAAGAAAAAATCTCAAGACATTAAGGATTTAGTTGATATTGAATATGCTATGAAGGTGTATCTTGATAGGATGGGTTATGGTTTTTATTTGGAAGAGGATAAATTGTCTTTGATTGAGCTTGAAATTCGTAAGAGAACTATTTTATGTGATCAGGAAAAGGAGGCATGACAAAAAAGTAGGGCATTATGGTTGTTATTTGGAGATGACAACACTCCTTTTTTTCCATAAATTTGTTGCTCATAGGAAAAATCTTAATTCAATTTGGAAAATTGAAGATGACTTTGGTAACCTTGTTGAAGGTTTTGAGGGTACTGTAGGGGCTGGGATACATCATTTTGAGTCTCTGTTTTAGGAAGAAGTTGATCTTCATCTTCTTGGCATTGTGCAAAGTGCAGGTTATTTTCCTGCATCTGTATCTGTGGAAGATAACTGTGATCTTATGAAACCTATTACTTTGGAAGATATCCAGCATATCCTATCCATTAGTAAAAATGATAAGAGTCCGAGACCAGACGGTATTCCTGTTGAGGTCTATAGATGTCTTTTTGATGTTATGGGTAAGGATATCCTAAGAGTTATTGAGCTTTCCTGGATAAGTGGTAAAATTCTTGCAATATTCAATTCTACTTTTCTTGCTCTAATCTCAAAGACTGATCATCCTTCATCCTTTGAGGATTTCAGGCCTATTTCTTTGTGTAATATGTTTACAAAATTATGGGTAAGATTATATCTATTCGAATCAGAAAAGTTCTAGGTAGGTGTATATCTGGTGAACAGTTTGATTTTTTGCCGGATGGAGAGATTCATGATACAGTTGGGGTCATTGAGGAAGGTATGCATACTATGCATAGTAAATGCTTAAAGTCTGTGATGATAAAAATTGATTTATCTAAAGCTTATGATCGAATCAGTTGGACCTATCTTCGGGTCATTCTCTCGAAAATGGGATTTGCTGGGAATTTCATTTCTTGGGTCATGAGTAGCCTTTCTTTTGTATCCTTTTCCCTACTTATAAATGGAGTTGCAACTACTTTCTTTAAATCTGGCAGGGGACTTAGACAAGGTTTCCCTTTGGCACCTTTACCGTTTCTTATTGTGGTTGAAGGTCTAGGTAGGGCTCTTCTTTTTGCCAAAGACTGTGGGATCTATCATGGTTTATCTTTTGGTAATGATATTGTCTTAACACATGTTATGTTTGTGGATGCCATTGTAATGGTCAATGATGGCTCCGAACAATCTATTTCTACTTTATATGAGATTTTAATGATCTTCTGTAAGGCATCGGGGATGAAGATCAATGATGATAAATCTTCTTTATATTCTTCTTGTTTGGAAGAATAAGAGATTATTACTTTACAGAATATATTTTCATTTTCAGTTGACAAAATTGAGAATGGTATGAAGTACCTTGGGTTTTATCTTAAACCTTGCAGATATCTTTTAAAGGATTGGGATTGGCTGATCATTAAGGTGGAAAAAAGGATTAAAAACTAGAGCTTTCGCTGGTTATCCAAGGGGGGTAAGTTGATTCTGATCAAAGTTGTACTAGAGGCCATTTCGGTCTACTAGATGCATTTTTGGATACCGATGGGGATTATTGAGAAAATTAGAAAGCTTTGTTTCAAATTTCTTTGGTCTGGAAATCAGAACTCTCATGGATTACCTTGGACATCCTGGAATATTATGGCAAGTCCAAAGTCTTTGAGGGGTTGGGGATTGAAAGTTCCTATTGTTTTTGCCAAATCCCTTGCAGCTAAAAATGTATCGAATATTATTCATGAAACGGGTCTTTGGGTCAATATTGTTGTTCAGAAATATATTCATCCATTGACCATTTTGGAATGGATTAGATCTCCTGCTAAAAAGAAAAGATGCATATCAATTCGCTGGAAAGTTGTTCTTTAGGCTTTTGATATTATTGGAAATTTTTTGGTATGAAATATTGGGAATGGAGATGCAGTTCATATTGGGGTGGATCCTTGGATAGGATGCAAATGGAGACATTCTTTGCCTCCTTCTATGATTGAAAAATTACATTTGGTTGGGTTTTATTTTTTATCATATATTTTGGAATTCATGGTTTGACAACTTTGATGGCTTAGCAATGGTTTAATGTGGAATTTATTGGCTTTACTGATCCATAGGAGATAGCTGTGTGGAATGGTTATTTAGTCGTTCTTAAATCGAGACATGTAAGGTTTTCAAATGATGATATTGCCCTGGTATGGAATTTATCTAAATCTGGTCATTATTCACCTAAAGAGGGTTACGCACAACTTATGAATAGGGAAGTGGAGTATACCTGGTGGTGGAGAGTTTTATGGAAGTTGAAATGCCCACTCAAAACAAAAAAAATTTGTTGGCTTATCCTTTCTGGAAAAGCTTTGACATGGGATGTTCTTATCAAGAAAGGCAGAGAAGGACCTAGTAGATGTTTTTTGTGCAAAATGGAATGTGAATCCAATTTTCATATTGGAGTGGATTTCCCTTTTACTCGGAATGTTTGGTTTATCATTGAGGACAAATTGAAATGCAATAACCTTTGGAGTGGAGAAATTGTGTCAGAATGTTTTAAAACTTGGTGTTTAAATTTGGAGGTTGCAAATTTTAAACCTTTACCTGTTATTGTCTTATGGTTTATTTGGAAGGCCAGGAACTTGTCTTGTTTTGAAGATCTTACTTTGACACCAGCACAGGTATCAAGCTTCAGTCTGGGTATGATGATGGATCTTCCGCAGAAGAGTTCAGTGGTTCTTATAAGATCTATATTTGTGGAATTTATTGATAAAACCTCTGCATGGGGTTTTTTTGATGGTTCTGCAGCAGGGGAACCAAAATTATGTGGAGCTGGAGGCATGTTGTATATCTCGGATGAAAATTATTTCTCATATAAGGCTAGATTAGGTTTGGGTACTAATAATTATGCAAAATTATGTGCCTTAAAGCTACTTCTCTATTTGTCTAGGAGGAACTCATTGGCTAAAATCCAGATTTTCGGTGATTCTCAGTTAGTTATTAACTGGGCATCTGGTAAGTTTAGATTACTGAATTTAGATTTATCCATGATTCTTCAGGAAGTTAACAAGCTTACTGACTGTTTTGATTATGTGTTTCTCAAACATATATATCGGGAAAGAAATACTTCTGCAGATGCCTTAGCAAAAGCTGGAGGATTGATTTTGGAGGGTTATTGGACCATCAAGGAATATCGTGCAGATGAAGTTGTGGAAAATTTTCAAATTTGTTAAGTTTATGGGTCTTATGAGGATGCATGAAGACTATGTTGCTGTTTATTTTGGGACATGAGTCCATTTTGATGATCAAATCAGTTCTTGAGGACCTTCTGGTTTTGTTGTTTTTGTGATAGCATGTTGATATATTTTTGTTTGGAGCATCATGGTTGGATGCTAGATAGTTCTTTTTGAGGATGCAAATATCAGTTTTTTGAGACTGATGAGCAGTGGTGACACTGTTTTTATTTGGTGTGGTTTCCTTTTGAGACCGTTTATGTAATTTCTTGTTGATATAAACTTATGTTGTTTAGTGCTCGATATGGAGCTATCTTTTTGAAAAAAGATTGCAAGTTGTCAATTTAAAACAATGTTGTTTTTTCTCAAGGAAGAAAAAATTATAGTCCATAATTTTAACAAGTGGAATAAGCAACAAAGTTGCTTAGTACCTGCCTCCTAAGAAGATATTGAAAATATATAGCAATAGGATAATTTTGCTATAAAAATATATGATA
>LPNX010230368.1:418312-558891 GCA_001517045.1 Pseudotsuga menziesii
AAAATTAAGGTCAACGGAAGAAAGTGTTTTTTGTAAATAAGTGTGACATATATAAAATTTTAACCAGCGTGTGAACTAATTAAAATTCATAGCTATCTATGTTAAGAATGTAACAAACATATGAACACCATGGGGAGAAAAGACTTCAAAAGTCATATTTAAATAATTTAATTTATGGTTTATTTTGCAACTTAAAAAAAATTGGTTTTTAGAATTTCCCAATTTCAATAGAAAGCTGACCATGGTCAATCTATGACCGCTGAACAAAGAAGGAGTTCTGCGTCTTCGTGGATTGGATTCGATACTTTCCAAAGATCTTCCTTCCGATCTTAAACCTACCATATGCAGCTGGATTGTTGATTACTTCTCTAAGGACGGCATAGTTGTCGCTTAGAACGAATCGTGCATCCAAAAACTGGTTTTGCAGTTTGTTTTTTATCATATTTTCCAAACCTGTGTTGAAATCTGAGATGATACCATTAGCGAGACCGACGCAGCTACCATTATCAAGATTTTCTAAACTAATCATCAAAGGCATGCAGCCTAAAGGTCCTAGATTCGATATGAAATTTTTCTCGCCCCCATCTCACATAATTTCTGCACCCAAAAATTAGCATGAATTATGCAGAGAACTCAGCAAACCCAAAAAATCCACGATGATTTCCATTTGAAGTTATCTAATCGAATGTGAATATTTAACAATTGCAAAGAAATCCAGAAAATTTCGCGTCCATGTATGCTATAAAATTTGAGAAGTCTACCTTTAACTGATCTGCAAACCTGCTAAGAAGCAGCTGCTGATATTTGCCAACGCTATAGAGTTGAGAAACTTTGGAGTCGGGGAGAAAGTAGTTGGAGACATAATCGTAGCTTCCAATGTTGATGTAAAAAAGAGCTTCAGATATGAAATGTTGAGCACTGGAATCCATCATGGAAGCCAACTTCGCCTTTATGTTTGCAAAATATTCGATTTGCCTATCGAAAGGAGTTCTACCAATCTGCATACCAATATTGATATTTTTCGAAAATATGAGACAGTTCTGGCCGGAAGAGCTTAAACATAAGTTCCAGAAGTTCTTCTACTTACATATTTGTAGCCAGTGGAGGGAAGAATTCTGGAGCCTCCCGAAGCAAAGTTAACCCCTTCGAGTAAGTTGGTCCCATTAGCTTCGGGATCTAAATATGGAATCGGAGGAGATAGTTTCATGATTTGGGCTGCAACCAAAGTGAAAACTCAGTTATATTTAATGCAGAAGATTGACTACTGTAGAGATGAAAAAAGAAGAAACTTGAAGGTGGAATAAGTGGTGCATACAGAGGTAATCTGGAGCAGTTCTACCATTGCAGAACCTGCCAGTGGGAAAGCCATTGGCAAACTTGATACCATTGTACCAAATGTCAGCCCTGGCAAGCGTGGTGATGTAGTTGTTGTTGCCTGTGTCCACAAGTGAATCACCGAAGATGAAAATGCAGGAGCTGCCAGAAACAGAAACAGAAACAGCAATGAATGAACAAGCCAGCATCACAACCACAACCACCGTAACAAAACTAGTTGCCATACTTTTGTTCTGAATCTCACTGATCACTCAGATTAAGGAAGGGGCTGCAACCCAGCTGCCTGTGAGTAATGCGAACAGAGGCTCAGAGGAAACGTCTGTGTTAATTTGCTTACATTTGATCAAAGCGATGCCACGAAAAGTTGTCTCGGTGACTGTGACTCAGACTCACGTGAAGGTGCTAGAAGATCGTTGCCAACGGAACCCTGTGGCGAGCATCATGTTGCTCTCAGATGGCCAGGACACTTACAGTCTCAGTTCTCGTAGGTCGGTTTTGTTTCACAGCGATGAACGGAGCGGAACGCCAGTCAAAGTTTATTATAATTTTTTTTTTTAATTTTATAATTATGACGTCATGTGGACACGTGTCAACTCAAATCCAGATACCAAATCCCAATGTTGACATCAGCTTCTATCCACCAATCAGCTGTTGACAAAATAGTTTTTTTAACAAAATTAAAAAAAATATTTTACAAACCCCTAAGTTATACTTTACAAAACATGTTTTGATTCTTTAAACCTGCATCAAAAAACACCAAAGTCAACCAAAGTCAAAATCAATCGATTACAATATACCTGCTGAGGCAGGTATAATAAGATAAAATTTTAAATCATAATAATAATAATAATAATAATCTATTTTTAAGGTCACCGCCAAGCGAGACACCAAATTGGTGTATGAGACCCCCTTGTTTGTGGGACAAGGGACCCCCCTCTGCACAACGATTTAACTGCTAAAGTCTACAGAGGTGTACATACACTACCCCCTTCTGGATTTTGAACCCATGACCTCCTAAGAGGAAACGCATGCTCTTAACCATTAGGCCCACTCATATTATTCTTACGTTATGAAAATGATACACAAACCATCATCATAACAATATTGTTAAATATTAGAATAGTATTTATTTTTTCACTCTTTGTTTTAGGGTAAAATAAATGTCGTCCGGTATGGACATTTCCGGTGTGGGCTTCTCCAGGTCGAACGATTAGCCACTACTGTATTTCAATCTGCACTTAATATATATATATATATATATATGGGCAGGCGAACTCTCAACACGGATATAAAAGAGGATACGGACANAGTGAAATATAGGGGCCGGGTAGGGTGGGGGAAGAGGCCGGGAAATCTAAGCTCAGTGAAGAAATGCTGGCGCCTCTCTATCTTGTTTTTTTAATAAAGAGGGGGAGCTTACGCACTTCAAAAAGAAGTTTTTTTCAATTAATTGATGTTGTTTATATATATATATATATATATATATATATATATATATAATCCATGTTGTTGTATATAAAAGAGAAAGAGTTGTTTGTCATAATCAAAATATTTAAAATAAATGAAAGAGTGATTGGAACAATTTCCTATCCTCAAAATTATGAATAGTCTCTAATAATTATATTATTTGGAGTGAATGAAGTGAAATAGGAACAATTCTTTAACCTAAAAATTATGAATTGTTTATATAATAACCATAATATTTGGAATGAATGAAGTATGATAAAAACAATCATTAAATTATTATTTGCTTATCATAAACATAAAATTATTATTTGTTTGTCATAATCATAACAGTTTTGGAGTGGATGAAAGTGTAATGGGAACATACTCTTCATTTAAATGAGATGATAGTGTTTTAGTTGAAATTGATTGTAGCTGTAACACTTCACTTCATAGGCATTTTTCATTATGAAAATTTTGTTTTACTAAGAGTAAAAAAGTGTGTGATTGGAACATTTTCTTCAATTGGAATTGTTTTAGTTAAAATGAATGTATATTTATATTATTTGTGGCATTAAATTTGTTATAAGTGACGAAGAATTAGTTTAAATGAGACTTTTAAGTAAACATAAAAAGTTGTGATATCAAGTTTATCAACATTATGTTTGTATAATTGGAAAGTATTTTATTTTAAATTAATTAATTATATATATATAGTTAATTAGTGAAAAAGATAATATAATTTACAAATGATCATTACAAATATTTATTAATTTATATATAACCTAATTATTATTATAATAATAAAAGCTTTCTCATTTTGGTGCGGCAGGGGGCGGGGTTTTAATCACCTTGGATGAATAATCGGAATTCATTGGGGTCTGGGAAGGGAAACCAATAACATTGCTGAAGCATTGGCATTATGGCAGGGCCTCCAAATTGCTAGAAATCGTGGAATCTTAGACATCACTGTGTTGGGGGATTTGAGAGTTTTAATGCAGGCTCTTGAGGAAAACTCACCTCCATCCCAACTACATCTCAGGCAGATGTTTAAAAAAATTCAAAATATTGCTTCCTCCTTTCCTCCTTTCGTAGAATTGAATATTATCATATTTTACGGGAACATAATGGAAAGGATGATTGTGCTACAAATAAGGGCATTGTTCTGGGTTTGGGAGTCCTTGATTGTAATGGGGACATTTCCATTTGCCCTCCTCCATAGAACCTTGGGTTGGCCCAAGGTGTCAATGACTAAACCCATGGGAATCATGGTGATGGGCTGGGAGGCGCATGCCCATCACGTGGAAAACGGTTCGCACGACGGATTGATGTCCTCCTCGGCATGTGTTCTTTGTTTGGCTTCATTAAAACCTGATCTCTCGTACCCATGTTACCATTACTACAAAGATTGCCAGTCTAGTTTGCCTGATGTGAAAATCATGACCTTGCAATCCATCACGAACCAGCAGGGAAGTCGAGGAAGTATATTTAGCAGTTAGAAGATGGGTTTCAAGAGCAGTCTGGGGTTGTGGGATTTCAGGTCAAGCAATAGAATTACGCTCTGGATCGTCATTTTCATCGAGGACTTTGGTGGTTCTTCTACTCTATTATTGGGGAGCAGCGGTCTAGTGTCGGACAAGTGTAGAATGGAAGACCCTTCTGAATCTACCGGGTCCTCCCCACCATCACAGTTTATTGAAACCAATATCAAGGAATTGAAGAGGAAGGTTAAAAGAATGGGCAAACTTCTAGACAAGTTCGATGTTGAAGGCAGTTGTCGGTTCGACAATGTTTACAAGGATTTGGCCTATGTTAAAACTGAAGGAGAGCGAGCAATAGCATGCTCAAAGAATGTATTAACTGACATGATTGCAGACTTGGAGCTAAAGGTCATCAAACTGGAGACGGCGAAGTATCTTGGTTCCTCCAGTCGACGCAGCAAGAATTATCCAGGTTCCTTTGCTTGTCGTGGCGAGAATTCCAATTAAAATAGATTCTATTAGCCTTAATTTTGTTTCTGAATTGTGGGCAGCTTCTGCGTATAGCTATGTCGTTAATGAGTTTTTGTTTAGTTTACTGGTGCAATTAGCATGATACTGTGAAAGGGAAAACTTCATAGTTAAAAAATTTTGTTGGACCTACTTTGCCGCTTCCACAAGGGCGTATAAGGAAACTAAGTACTGATGAACTCCATTGTCGCTTTCTCAAAAGCGTATATGTAACTTCTGGCTCTTTTCTTTTGTAGTTATACCACCTATAATACAATCGTTTTTGTCTAAAAAAAATAAAACTCTCATTAAAATAAATAAATAAACTAAACTTCTTTATGTAAGAATAAAAACTTCACCCAAAATAACCTTATTATCACACTCGAAGATTCTTATAATGAAATTTTGACATATTGTACATTACTCGTTATTATATTTGATTATTACTCTGTGTCATTATATTGTAATTATTTAATACTATTATAAAAATAATAGTAATCAAATTTACAAATAAAAATAACAAATAATATATATTTTTAATGAATAAAGTCATATAATTAAAATCAAACACAAATCATTTCTAACTTTAGTTTATCCACTTGCAACCCTTGGCTTTAGCCAATTAAATAAACTATGTATCTATGAATTTAAGGGAGTAGTATAAGTCTTGCTCTAATCTGTTGGAATTACACGAACTAAATTTGGCTGAAATTTTAATATTTAATAATTAAATTGTAATTGGGTTAATTTGAGTAGTTTTAAAATTAAAAATTTAGTTTAAAATAGATAGTTACAATTTTTAAAATTACAAATTTGTTGAAATAATAATTTCCAAAAACAATTTTGACAAAAAAACTAAACATTTTAGTTATCTTTTATCTTACGGACTCTTTGTTTACTTAATAGACGTTTCCTTGGGAGGAAAACCAGTCAAATAAACACCGTCAAATCTCTCATCCAACAGCACCCATCCCAGAGAAAAAAATGTCTCTCGAATAAATAAGTTTCAACTTTATCTTACTATAAATTTAAGTACATAAATGCATCAGATTATCCACCAATCACATCATTCACTTAAAACATTTTCCCATACACTAAATAAATATAAGCTAAAAAAACCGAAAAAATCATACGAGAGGCAAAAAAGCTGCTGAATACCGACATTAGAAAAATCATACGTGAGACAAAACTCGCCCTCTTTCCCATGAAGCAACAAAACCAAATGTGATGTGAGAAAAGCACACTGACAAAATCTAACAAATACAATTAAATACGGAGATTCATTTTAATTTTTGGATGAAATAAAGTGTCACAGGCCAGCGGGGGAGCGGACAAAAGATAGGGTAGAAATGATGAATGAGTGGGGCCCTGAGTAGTGGCAGAAACGAACGTGGAGTAGAGAAAATCCGCTGTCCAGCTGTACAGTGGGCCCCACGGATCAATTAGCAAACAGAAACAACTGCGAGACGGGAGGTGTCGGTTTTATTGGATTTTAGATCTGGCGGAGTAACTGTCCATTGTGAGGGCCCCAATTTCCCTGCATAGGCGCCTCACCAACATGTGCCAACTGGGAGTGGGGCCCACCTCGAGGGGCCGCGCCTCCTAGTCCATTCTGAAAGAGCGCCGCAGTTTCTTCGTGACGTGGCGCGCCTCCATTTACCGAGATTTTCTCATTTACTTTTACGCCGTCTTTTTTTTCCACACGCTGTGCTTTATTTACCTTACCTGACAATTGAATTTAATTATTTGACGCCGTATTTGCCGCAAAGCACGAGGCGGGGTTGATGGCGGACCGCGGTCTTTCGATAAATGTCTTTTAATATATTTCACTAGTGAACTCCTATTTCTACTTTTTTCTTGTTTTTTTTGGAAAGGGGGTAAAATTCTAGCTGTATTTTATTACTAGCCGGATGAAAATATAGACTTACGTGCATGGCAAGGTAATAATTTGGCTAGTCACCATCGTTTTTTCTAAATGGTGAGCTGTAAAGTAGTCTCAAATATAAAATTAATGACGTTAGTAGATATTTACGAGTAGTATAAACGTTCTACCATTTAGACTATTTTTCCATATTTAGATAACTCCATTTTATAATCTTTTAATTTAATTCATTTTCTTATAATATTTACAAAGGTCAAAAGGTACAGAGATATACTTAACAATTATTGTAAAACAGTAACAAGTAAAGATGTGTACCTCCACATTTGTTCCCATCATTGTCAGGAGTAAAGTAACCTTGCAACTTTTAAAACAGTCTAAGAGGTTGGAAACAATGTCAATATAACCGTAGTAACATTTTTTTTTTCCAAAGAAAAAGTTCGTAAATATATTATTCACATTCAGCAGATGGCACTAATGTCCATTATACCAAAAAAAACCTAACTATAAAGCTGGAATTACAATCAGGTAATTGCCCCATGATGAGCACAAAATACCATTAACAATATCCAAAGGCTGACAGCCATCAAAATATAAAGTTTCATTGGTCTTTAATATCCCAAAACACAAAAACTGATCAGAACAGTAATAAATTGCAGATGCCCATATGCATTAGTAATCAAAAGTTTCATACCATCAAGGTATCACCAAAAATATCAAAGAGATAATCATAAGGCAAAAAGCCTTAAAACAGTAAAGCTCAAAAACTTCAAACTGATGTCCAATCAAGACAGCTCATCATAGTTGTACAGTATGATCCTTAGCTTCAGAAGTTAGAAAACCTGAAAGGTTTCCACAATGCAGATGCCCATATGCATTAATAATCAAAAGTTTCATACCATCAAGGTATCACCAAAAATATCAAAGAGATAATCATAAGGCAAAAAGCCTTAAAACAATAAAGCTCAAAAACTTCAAACTGATGTCCAATCAAGACAGCTCATCATAGTTGTACAATATGATCCTTAGCTTCAGAAGTTAGAAAACCTGAAAGGTTTCCACAATGTCGTCTCCTCGTTGTTCACTAATATTCCATGATCCTTCCAAAATACTTCCACTTGCTTTAGCCAATGCATCTGCTTTATAGTTTCTTTCCCTATAAATGTGTTTAAAAGACACATAATCAAGACTGTCAGTAAAACAGTGAACATCTCAAAGAATCATGGCTAATTCAGTATTTAGTAATCGATACTTATCAGATGCCCAGTTTATAACTAACTGGGAATCCCCAAATATTTGAATTTTATCCATATTATTCCTTCGTGTCAGCATAAGAAGAAGCTTGAGGACACATAATTCTGCAAAATTATTAGTACCCAAACCTAATCCCGCTTTGAAAGAAAACAAATGAATATCAAATATGAACAACATACCTCCAGCCCTACAAATCTTTGGGTCCCCAGCTGCAGATCCATCAAAGTAACCCCAAACATAAGTTTTGTCAATATCTTCCACAAAGATTGATCTCATAGAAGCCACAGAAGTGGACTACGGTAAATTCTTCATCATACCCAAACTGTAACTAGATACCTATGCAGGGGTTAAGGCAAGATCCTCAAAACAAGACATATTTCTTGCCTTCCAAATAAACCAAAATACTATGATAGGTAATGGTTTGATGAATACCACATCCGAAATAAAACACCAGTTTTTGAAACATGCAGACACAGAATCTCCATTCCATAGATTGTTAAGTTTCAAATTATCCTCGATAATTAACCAAACAGATTGAGTGAATGGGAAATCCACTCCAATATGAAAGTTGGACTCACAACTCTGTTTGCATAAATATCACCTTCCAGGGCCTTCTCTACCCTTCAAACAAAGAACATCCCAGGTCAAAGCTTTTCTAGAAAGAAGAAACCAACAAAAAAATTTGTTTTAAGAGGACACTTCAACTTCCAGATAACCTTCCACCACTAGATCTGTTCCAATTCTCTATTCATAAGCTCAGCATAACCCTCTTTTGGAGAATACTTTCCAATTTTAGATAAATTCCAGACAAGACAATCATCTGCATCAGAAAGTCTAACATGGATAGACTTGAGAATGGCAATATATCCATTCCACACATCAATCTCAAAAGGATTAGTAAATCCAATGGTATCTGCAGATAACCATAGTTGAGACATCAAACCAGACAAACAATGAATTCCAATATCAGATATAAAATAAAAACCGGGCAAGTGTAATTTCTCTAACATAGGAGACGGTAGAATATGTCTCCATTTGAAACCAGTCCACGGATCTAATCCAATACGAACAACTTTACCAGTACCAATCTTCCAGACCATAAAATTTCCAATAAGGTCGAAAGCCCAAAGAACAGCTTTCCAACATATAGATATGTTCTTTTTCTTTTTATCAGAAGATCTAATCCAATCCAGAATATGCATTGGGTGAATATATTTCTGAACAACAATCTTAACCCATAAACTCAAACCATGAATGATATTCCAGACATTTTTTGCTGCAAGTGCCTTGGCAAATAAAATAGGAACTTTAAGTCCCCATCCACCCATTGATTTTGGATTAGCAAGTGTCTTCCATGAAATCCAAGGTAAACCAAAAGAGTTATGTTTACCAGACCAAAGAAAATTAAAACAAAGCTTTCTGATTTTATCTATGACTCCCAAAGGTACCCAAAAGTGCATCCAGTAGACTGGAATAGCCTCTAAAACAACTTTAATCAAGATCATCTTGCCTCCCTTGGACAGCCAACGGAAGCTCCAATTATGAATCCTTTGTTCAACTTTAATGATCAACCAATCCTAGTCTCTAATAAGATATCTGCATGGTTTAAGATGAAACCCAAGGTACTTCATACCATTTTCAATTCTGTCAACGGGAAAAGTGAAAATATTCTGTAAAGTAATAACCTCAGTATCTTCCATACAAGAGAAATATAAAGAAGATTTATCATCATTAATTTTCATCCTAGAAGCCTTGCAGAAATTCATTAAAATCTCATATAAAGTAGAGAGAGATTGTTCAGAACCATAATTGACCATGACAATATCATCCATAAAGAGGACATGAGTTAAAACAATGTCATTGCCAAAAGATAAACCATGATAAGTCTCACAAGTTTTAGCATAAAGAATAGCCCTCCCTAGGCCTTCAACCACTATAAGAAATAGAAGTGGTGCCAGAGGGCACCCCTGTCTAAGACCCTTGCCAGATTTAAAGAATTTGGTAGCAACACCATTGATGAGCAGAGAGAAAGATACAGAAGATAGGCTACTCATTACCCAAGAAATAAAATTTTCTGCAAAACCCATTTTTGCAAGTATAACCTGAAGATAGATCCAGCTAACTCGATCATAAGCTTTAGATAGATCAATCTTTATCATAACAACTTTTAAGGATTTAACATGCATAGTATGCATACCTTCCTGAATGACTCCTACAACATCATGAATCTGCCTACCTGGTAGAAAACCAAACTGTTCACCAGAAATACATCTACCCAAAACCTTTCTGATTCTAATTGAAATAATCTTGCCAATAATTTTATAAACAAAATTACATAGGGATATAGGCCTAAAATCCTCAAATGATGAGGGATGATCAATCTTAGGAATAAGAGCTAGAAAGGTAGAGTTAAACACAGCTGGGATTTTACCACTTATCCAGGACATTTCGATGACTCTTAAGAGATCCTCACCCAATACATCAAAAAGACATATGTAAACCTCTACAGGAATGCCATCGGGTCTAGGGCTCTTATAATTTTTGCCGATGGTTAGAATATGCTTGATATCTTGCAGAGTGATAGCCTGCATAAGCTCAACATTATCATCCTCAGAAACAGATGAAGGGAAATAACCAGCACTATGAACAATCTCAGGAAGGTGAAGATCAACTTCTTCTTTGAATAGACTCTCAAAATGCTGAATCCCAGCCTCAGCAATAGCCTCTGATTCTTCCACAAGATTTCCAGAATCGTCATTAAGTTTCCATATAGTATTATGACATTTCCTATGGGCAGCAAATTTATGAAAGAAAGGGGTATTGTCATCACCACAAATCAACCATAAAGCCCTACTTTTCTGATGAGCCTCCTTTTCCCGGTAAAGAAGAATAGATCTCTTACGAGATTCAATCTCAATTAATAACGCTTTATCCTCCTCCGATATAAAACCAATAATATTCTTGTCATAATACCTTTTCAACTCATATTCAATATCAACCAGATCCTTAATATTCTGAGCATTTTTCTTCAAAGACCACTTAATAGAAATCTCTTTAATTCTTTTAAGGTTCTCAATAAATTGAGAAACAGGAGATAAATCAGACCGGGCATCAAAAAGAACCCATGAGTCTTTTAATGCTTCAACCAACTCAATATGATCCAACCAACCAACATTAAACTTGAAAGGACAATGGGCCTTAGGAGACTTAGTAGAAATTTGCAAATAGACAGGTTGATGATCAGATACATCGCCACACCCAATCCATTGTTTAAGAAGAAAATCACAATCTAGGAAATCAGCCGATACTAAGAGTCGATCCAACCTTTTACATATACTCTCAGAACCAACTCTTCGGTTAGTCCAGGTAGGAATAGACACCAAAGGATTGATATCGGCAAACCCCAAGCTATCCAATAGATTATGAAAAAAATTGGTTAAAACATCCACACGAGCTTTAACATCCCAGATTTCAGAAAGTCCCAAGGAAAAATTAAGATCTCCACCAAAAACTAAAAAAGGAGACAAGAAGCAGTCCATTCTAATCAAATTGTTCCAGAATACTTCCCTGTCCAGGTATGGCCCATAAAGATTGACAAAGGATATTTCCTTCTGCAATTCAAATGAATGTAAGACAGCACACAGTCCAGAAGTCATGGCCTAGGCATTCTAAAAAAGAAATTTGTGAGACTTCCAACCCAAAAGGAGTTCCCCAGATCTTCCCTTAGCATCCACCGAAATAAACTGCCATCCATGAATCAAAAGTTCCAAGTCTTTAACCAGAACACACCCCTCAATTATCGTTTGTTGCAAAAATATAACATCAATTGCCTGTTCGTCAATGAGTCTTTTAACCGCTAGTTTCTTAGGTTGACTAGCCAAACCCCTACAATTTAAAGTCAAAATGATCATAAGGGAACCTTGTTAGGGGCAATTTCTCTAAGCGCCCCAGCTCCATTCTTCACAGAATGTAAATCTTTTAAAACATCTCCTGTCATCCCCCTAACAGATTTAAGATTCCTAGGAGTATCCTTGACAGGATGAAAACCCTCATTAACAGATTTCGAACAAGAACGAAGAAAATAACCCTTGCTGACAATGGGAGAAACCTTACAAGGAGATAGAAACCCCAAATCCCTCAAAGCTAAATTTTTAAAAGGAACAGAAGGAGATAAGGCCACAATGGGATTACTAAAGCAAGGATTGATACCTAGGTCATCAGACATATTAGAAATGCTTAAAGATTTAAGGGTTGCTAAAGGTTCAATCTCAGGAATTAAAACCTCCTTAACAGTATTCAATTCCAATTTTCTCTCATCTAGTGACAATCCATCCTTAGCAGTAGAATTTTTCCCACAATTTTTGACCCTCCATACTTTATGAGATCCAGAAGAAAAGTATTTATTGAAGGGGAGCGAACATTCATTCAACAAATGTCCAAACCCATGGCATCTATAACATCTAAAGGGAACTCCCAGATAATCCAATGGCTGACAGAATTCACTACTACCCTTTTTAATAACCAATTCAACAGGTAACCCATTACGAAAATCTAACAAAACAAGAACCTGACCCATACAGCAAACCCCAGTTTGCAAATAAGTAAAATCAGTTTCCAAATGGGATCCCAAGGTATTACCAACAAGTCTAAAAAAGTCAGAAGACCAGAATTCGAATGGTAAGTTTGGGAGTTTGACCCAAATAGGAACTTGATCATACCTTTCCTTCCGAGGATCAAATAAAGGCGTCCATTGCTTGATGAGAAGGCCAGATTTATCCCATCTCCAAACTACAGCCAGAATCCAGTCTGCATCTTCCACAGAGGAGAATTTAAATGCTATCTAGCCCCTTGGAAGCAAATAAATCGTAGGTATAGCGCTGATAACATATTTCCATACCATCTCAGCCCACCCGTGCAGACTATCAGCATTAAAATTACGCCTTCCAAACCTCCCAACCAAAGTCAGAGCATTGGTGAGAACAATGTCATTTAAAAGCACATCTTCACCCAACGTCATTAAAACCAGATTAATTTTCTTAATGGATTTGTGCTGACGCTTCTTAGGCGTATCAGTCCCCATACATTCCGGAAATACAGAAACATGCACATGCTCATTACCCGAATCCGAAGGCCTAAAAGAAACATGAGTCCCATCAGATTTAGGAACAGATCCCAAGTCTTCAATCATGCCTTCACATACCCCTTGGTCCGTCACAGATGCCATGAGAATATTCGATAAACATTTCCTTAAAACCTTATCAACATGAAATCCAAAACCATTTTGATAATGGTCACCAGAACCCTTAAAATCACATTTCAAGATACCCATAGTATCCGGAAGAAAACCCGAACTCATAGCAGGAGCCTCAACCTCAGCCAAAGTTCTATTCCTAGGACACGCAGAACAATGCCCAAACTCTGTGCATCTATTAATAGCCTCCGAAGCCAAATTTCTGTAGGATCCAGAAAGAGTATTCGATTCCACAGAATTCAAAGGATCAGAACCAGCAATATTAACCACATCAACATCCAACGAGAGTAATCCAATAGGGACTGGTTTACTATCCAAAAACATCGGCCTAGAATCAACAGAACCTGCTGCTAAGTATTTCTCAGCAGATGCACTCACTTCAATCGACTTAGAATCTGGATTATAGTGCCGGCCACTCAAAAATCCACCATCCAAACAAGCAGAGACAAGATAATTCCCAGTCTCAGGAAAACCAGGATTACAGTCCCCATTCACCGGTCCCAACAATGGCAAATCCATATCGCCCAAAACCTTCGCCGGTGAATATATCGCAGAAACCCGTTTATCCTCGCCAATACCCTTCTTGAAACACATCAAATTACCCGACGGAACATAACCAACCAAACCAGCTGGCGATGGTCCCAACGCATGCAAGCAATATTCATTCAAGTCTAAACAAAGGTATCGCCCACCCAGTATTCCACCATCCAAACAATCAGATACAGAATTAATCCCAACCATACCAGAATGGTCAAGTTTAACGGAATCTTGCACCGGACCAAGCACAGGCACTCCCATGTCTCCCAGACAACATTGCAGAGGCAAATAGGTCGCAGAAACCCATTTCTCCTCTCCTAAACCCTTCTTAATACACTTCAGACATCCCAACGACGTACGTGCCAGACTTTTCGTCGCCTGAAGCGACATATCTGTCATGGCAAATAAAGATCACAATGAAAGTCGAATTGGCAGGTAAATACGTGTCAACACCTCACAGCATAGTTTAAATGATTAAATGTCCACGCGATTAAATGTCACCACACTACAATTGCAGGCAATTAAATGTCGACCGAACATTAGATACAGATCCCACCGTTTCCATCCAGGTGTTAAAACCATCGAGACACCAAAAAGCGCCACCTCCAATGACTGATGTCATATAAGTACCGTCATCCTTGGCAAACGAGAAAATCAATTAAATGCCATCAAGTTAACCTGGCTCTACTCAACTTCAATCCTTCCAAGAAATACAGGAAAATCTAAAATGACATCATCCTCCAATCATGACGTCCAGACAAATACCTCCACCATCCTCCAGTTTAGACTCCGCCGCTAATAAAACTAGAACTACCGCCAAGTAAAACATAAAGTCAATAAACCCTCGAAACTCCTTTGCCAATTAAATGCATGATCCATCCAGAAGATTAGCATGGATTACAATCAGACCAAAAACCCTCCCAAGGTTTACATTCTGTCATCTCAATCAAGAACTCATCCTTTCCTCCCAAAACCACTCGTTAAACATACGAGAGATAATAACCGTAGTAACATACAAAGGTAACTAAAACCAAACACAAATCATTTCTAACTTTCTAAAATAGAAATATCCACCTGAAACTCTTGGCTTTCGCTAACTAAATAAACTATGTATACTATGAATATCAACTTGAAACCCTTGGCTTTCACCAAATAAATAAACTATGTATACTATGAATTTAAGGGATTAGTACAAGTATTAAGTAAACAGCCTCTAATATGTTTGGAACTAATATGTTGGAACTAGACGAACACAATCTTGTTGAAATTTCAATTTTTATGGTTAATTTGAGTAGTTTTAAAATCGAAAATTTAGTAATTTGGTTAATTCTTAAATTGTAATTTGGTTAATTTTTTCAATCTTATCGGAGACTGGCTTGCTTGGAAGGTCGACAATGGCAGATCGATGCATATTGGCCAGGATCCGTGGGTAGGTGGCTTACCTTTCAATCGTTTCCCAGTTGCATTGATTGACAAACTAAAGGAGTGCGGTCTAGTTCACCTCCACCAGATCTCCCATCTATGCGACCTCCCAAATGCTCAACAGTATTGGTTCACGGCTACTGAACTAGATCTATCAGAGCATGAGTCGATCACTTGGGATCACTACATTTATAGATTACAGAGCAGCCTCGCTAGACTTACTAACATGCCAGACACTCTTACTTGGATAAAAAATGCCAAAGGAGGGTCATACACTCCCAAGATTGGATATCAGGTGCTAAGAGACATGGAAGACCACGCTCAGCCAGATTGGTGGTGTTACAACATATGGAAGTTGAAATTCCCGCTCAAAAATAAATTATTCTTCAGACTGGAATTGGATGGAAAAATTCTTGTTTGAGACACCTTGATGCATAGATTTCTCGTTGGGCCCAGTAGATGTCCACTATGTGAAATGGATGTTGAATACATTGCTCATAAACCTGTAAAGTCTGGTGTCACCTCTCTCTGCTTGTTGATCTTCCTTTTATTTGGACAGGTGCTAATTTACAACTTGCTTGGCACACATGGACTAGCTGCATACATTATTCTACTTCGGCCACCCTCCCAGTCTTTGCAGACTGGGGTATATGGATTTCTAGGAACAGGAAGATCTTTGATGACATCCTCATCCCTGCACAAGTTTATGCGGGAAAAAGCTTTGGTATCTTTTTAAAGCCTTCTCGATGTCGGCATCCATCTTACTAATCATATTCATTAAAGATCCTATTGTGGATGTTTCTTCCCCGTGGGCCTTCGTCGATGGAGCATCCCATTGAAACCAATATCAAGGAATTGAAACCATTGAAACCAATAACATGTCGCTAATGACTTTTTGTTTAGTTTACTGGTGTAATTAGCATGATACTGTGAAAGGGAAAACTCCATACTTAAAAACTTTTGTTGGAGGTACTTTGCCACTTCCACAAGGGCATATAAGAAAACTAAGTACTGATGAACTCCATTGCCGCTTTCTCAAGGGCGTATATGTAACTTCTGGCTCTTTTCTTTTGTGGTTATACCACCTATAATACAATCGTTTTTGTCTAAAAAATAAAATAAAAGTTTTCTCATTAAAATAAATAAATAAACTAAACTTATTTATATAAAAATAAAAACTTCACCTAAAGTAATCTTATTATTACACTCAACTATTCTTATAATTAAATTTTGGCGTATTATACATTACTCGTTATTATATTTGATTATTACACTGTGTCATTATATTGTAATTATTTCAATACTTTTACATATTATAAGAACAATACTAATCAAATTTACAAATAACAAATAATATGTTTTTTTTATGAATAGTCATATAATTCAAACCAAACACAAATCATTTCTAACTTTGTTTTATCCACTTGCAACCCTTGGCTTTAGCCAAATAAATAAACTATGTATGCTATGAATTTAAGGGAGTAGTATAAGTATTAAGTAAAAAGCTCTAATATGATGGAATTGCACGAACTAAAATTTGTTAAAATTCCAATTTTTAATACTTAAATTTTGATTTATGCAAATATGTTTTTAGTGGTATGTAGTTTGATTGGAATCATTTAAAAGCACATTTAAAAAAACGAGGTGATGTAGGAACCCCAGACACTAATCCTTGTACGAGACAGGAACAAAACAACCGACAAAATGGATTCAGAGGTGACCATCAATTTGGGACAACTTTCTCAAATCCTAGCTACGGTTGACAAGTTATTCTTATCAAGTAGAACACATCCTGACAACAATTAAGAGTTTATCTACCTCTCCTGACACAACAAATGAACCGAAGTCCCAAGATCCACAAAATGATATTCCTTGCCAAATTGTAGAAGAAATTGACAACTTGGGGACTACATCTGATGGAGAGCAATTTGAAATTGAGGTGTTCTTGACATGCCTGACAACAGAGCCAACATGTATTAAAGAAATCAATAATCCAAGAAACGAAGGTCTTCATAACCCGAAGAAGGGAGGTGAATATCAAGACTACATCGAAAGTTGGTTCCAAAAGGTAACCTGACCACAATACCATTCCTTCCTTCAACACCTTCTGATGCAAAAACAAGTAAGTCGGTTCATTTTATATATCCAAGTAATTTCTACAATAAATATTTCATATGTGGATAAAGGTATATTTTTCAGCTTTCTTCGCACTTGGTTACATTGTAAGAGTTCACATACTTGAATAGAAATGTTTTCTTTCTTCTTAAGTAGAATGGAAAAATATGTATAGAAATAAAAAGTTGCATGTTTAGTTTAGAAATTAATGCAACTTCATTGTTTTTCTTTTTGCAATAAAACGACTAAGAGCTTTAAACAAAATTTATACCTTCTCTCCAATCGAGACTTTCAGGAAATTTATTATCACAACAGCTCATAACCTATAAAAATGAAAATAACACGGAGTAATATGAAATTGTGACTGTTTTTAATAATGAGAACAATTCATTATGAGCAGGTTGCATTCATGGTAAATGGACACCAGATGAAGGTATTTTATATTTACAAAAACAACTCAGAATGCTTAAAAAGGGAAGTTGTTTTATTTCCTTTGTTGCTTTATAAAAGACAGATCTTTTTATAAAAGAATTTTATGCAACTTTCCTAATTTAATCAAATTTCTGAAAGATACTCAAAATATGTTTGCTAGTTGTGTTGAGTTGTTGACTTTATGTTTTAAGCAAAAGCTAAAAGGAAATTATTTTATCATATATTTGGAGACCTATTGTTCTTAGTCATACAAGACTTATTCTTCTTTGTTTATACAAATTTTCTACCATCTAGTTTTGTCTCAAGAATTTTAACTCATGAAAACCATAGCATACTTGTCATAACCCCAAAATTTCACAAAAAATTAAATTTTTTAATGTAATATAAAATGTCTAAAGTCGCAGTTTAATAACTGCTAGCTGTTAGCGGAAAATGAAACAGTTAATAATATGTAGTGATTAACTTCAACACATAAAAACTAATACCACTTTAATTTTGATAAGTTATATAAATGACCTGCATTCAGTTGCTTCTAGCTGTACTGATGATTTGCTTTTGTCAAGTAGGTGAGAAGCTATGTTCTAAACTGGGGCTTACTTAGCAATTGCTAACTCAGCTAGATTTCTAGGTCTTACAGGTTCAGCAGGTAAACTTTTGAACAAGTAGGAGTTTATTTTTTTGCATTAAGTCAAGAAGTACTTCTTTAGCATAATAAAAATGCAAGAGCGTAAATTGATTATAGAAAGCAAGGCTACGATGAGGTAAAGTAACTTCCTTTGTTGTTTTTGGATCTATGATAGTATTTTAAGTTAGTCGTAAAGACCAATATCCTTAACATACTAGTGTCTTTTACCAGCATGAGTTCTACTTAAGTTTTCTTTTTGATGTTATATGCCAAGTTACTTACAAATTCTACTGATGAGCATAGGGCTCAAAATTTAACATGGAAACACTTTCTCTGAAGCATGAATTTACTGCTATTGCTATGTCTAATACTCAAAGTACTGCTTTATAAGCATGAATATAATTCTAAGTCCTTCAAGGAAAAAAGTATACAATAGATCACATAGCTCTACTTTTAATTCTGCTCTAGTAGTGAAGAATATCAACTGTTTATTTAAACACAGTTATAATTATCTCCTTGCACTACTAGTCATCGAGCTATAAATTTTGATTTCCAAGTTTCACCATGTCACATGTGTTATTGTAATATTACATTACCATATCGTTACTAATATTACTAAGTAATTTTTCCTTTACCTTAGGTAGTCTTACTACCTTGTAATTACCAAGATGTAGTCTAATTATTGGTTTGTTTTAATATGAGTTTGGTTCTTTATAGAAACCAAAAGAACACTAACGTCAAATAAGTTTTCAAACCATAGCACTGTCGACTTTATGCAATTGCAAGAGTTATACTAGGGTGGAACTACTACCTAACATTTACTTACATAAAGTTAAACTATAGACAAATGACTTCATTAGTTTTGTTCTTACATAAAACTAGTTCCCAAACAATGCTTAAACATCGAAACAAGGTTTGTATGAAGAGCATTTAGAGGTACACAAGACCAAAGGCCAAAGTCATAAGTTCAGGATTGATCATGATATATATGATTTACCAAATGGTCGATTGCAATGTTATCCTACATGACAAATGATAAGATACATTTAAAACAAAACATTATCATTAGTTATAGGGTATAAATGATTGGCAATAATATATGTTTTCACCCGACAGTGCAGGTTTGACTATAGGGATCGACCCTCTCCTGATTAAACATTTCGATGGCCGCGTGGATGTGTCTCCACCATGCATTGGTTGAATTAAAACGCAATTGGAAACCCTATCATATTCATTTCCCTTCAAGGGTTTTGTTATACCAAAATCCTGTCACCATCATGTGATAAGACCTTTGACATACCTACTTGCCCTAAAATCCCAGCTTCTGGAGTAAAGACTAAATGGTTTCTTATCAGTCTGCCATACAAATTACCAGCACCGCTCATGCTCCCTTATCCAAGAGCGGTACCCCTGTTTGCACCGCTTTTCATCAGTTGTCCACAAGCAGTGCCACCGCCTGTCACCCTTGGTCCATAGGCGATTATTACCAGAACCGCTCTTACAACACCTACAAAGCGTGGTACCAGGTAGGCATTAGTACAAAACCCTTTTTTCCTCATTTTTCTTTGTAAAATTTGGAATTTTGATTGCTTTCAGTTTTGTTATCAGGCTTGTGTTATTGAATCTGATGTGTGTGCCTTACTGCTTTGATGGTTTAAGATTGATTTTGAGTGGAATTTCAAAAAATTGTTTAGTCTTTTTGATTGTTCATCCGCTTCTTGCTCGTTGGTTGTGTTTAAAGAAGGATCTCTTGTTTTCTGAAAGTTAGGGTGCTCATTGAACTCTCTTTTCGTTGCATGTACTGAAAGAAGAACATTAAATTAGCTTCTAGATTTCATTTCTTACTTGCATAGTGAACTTCTTTTTCTTCCCTTCAAAAAAGAAACGTTTTGCTTGAGATTAGGACATCATATTTGAGCGTTGGATTCGGGTTTTCTGATTGGCTTCATAAGCTTTCAAGACCTTTACAATATTTCCTCTCTCATGCATATAGGACTATCTCAATCAAAATAAAAAAAATGGTAGTTTTAAGTTAGATTTGCTTATGTTTTTAAGGAATTTGAAAAGTTAGAGTGCATTGGCATATAGGTGTGCTTGGTGTTGTTCTTTTAGGAAAAGAGATTCTCACCCTTCTCATTTGCTTTTGGAAAGAAGAATTTGGTTTGTAGAAGTATTTGCTTGTCTTTGATATGATGTTCATCACTGTTGATTGGTATGATTTTTGGTCTTGAAACAAAAAGGAAAAACACTCCCTTCCCTCTCGTAAGTAGGCATATTGAACAGTAAAGTGAACATTTGCACAAGCATACTGCATGGTTTTACTTTTCTGTCAGAACATCATGCATTCACCTAACTGTACAAGTTAAAATAAACTGTAGTTGTAGGTTAAAATTTACGTAGTAACTTGAGTGATAGGTTAGATACGTGTTCGGGCGTCGTAAAACGTAGGAGCTGTCGTTATTTGTCAGCATTACATTCCAGGACTCGCGCGGTTCTTCCACATACCGTCAGTATATCGAACTACCTTTCACGTACCCTTGAGGTATATAGAAAGGTACTTCACATACTCGATTGTATATCGGAAGGCCCCTTGTGTACGGTTATGCATTAGACAACACTACTACCGATTCGAGCTCCCACGTACCTTGATTATATTAGGAGACCCCACTAGGGCACCTTATTTATATGAGAAAATCCCTTTGGCCGTCTTATTTGGAGCCATACACCGAAAACAGCATTCGGAGAGATTACTACGCATGTACCCTTGAGGTATATTGCAAGTGGCACCGGCTTGACAATCCTAGTGAGAAACCTGACTTTTGAACTCCTCTTGTCATTTTAAGTTTGCTTGTTTTGACCTATAGTTTGAGTAGGGAGGTATTTTGGTGTGTTTTTTCTAGATTTTTAGACCACTGGCTGAGTTAAGACAGTACAGGAGAGTACGAGGCTTGCCACTCGATTTTACTTCTGTTTCAAAAGGAAATCCAATGGAAGCTATTGACCAAGGAGCTGCTACCATCTCCCAAGTGGGAGATCATGCGGTGGCGAAAAGTGGAGTACCATATTCTTCACACGCACCTCCCTTGGTCCAACAGCCTTCCCATGAGGATTCATCACTCCATCCTCCCATAGAAGATCATGTGGATGATACCTGTCCGGATTTTGGTCCTAATGCTCCTTTTTGGGAGACACCTATCGGACAGGCCATTACTGAGAGTCAAGAAGAACACAGGCAATACCGTGCTGCTATCCTCCGTACACAGGAGGCAGAAAAGCAGATTGACAACATACTAGGCTCTTCACCAGTTCATTCCACATTCTTTCCTGTGGGATATCGTTCACTAGCCAATTCTATGAGACCCATTGAACCGATTATAGATCATCCATTAACAACCCACAACCTAGGTCAAATTTCCACCCCTCTCACCTCTTATGTTATGTCTGATCCGAATCTGCCCAGATATTTTGCATCTGGGGCCCAACCTTTAATTCCTGTGTCCTTAGTACCTTTGAATCCTGGGGGGCAACCCTGGGCATGACCTACGTTATCTGATCCCGGAGTTGTACCTAGTCAAGAGCATACCTCTAACATAGAAACATCTACAGTTTTTGTCCCTCCCACCCACACCAATGTGGTAAATCCCCCATCCAGTTTAGGTCAGCCCTTGGGGGCACAACCTGTGGCCATTCAGTCTTCTAGTGGTTATGGTTATCAAATATCTATAGGTCATCATCCATCTAATACTACTGGAATTCCATTCCCTAGCAACACTTTTATGCCATGGGGGCAACCCAGCTGGTCTTATATGCCAGCCATGGGAGGGATACCCATACATACTGCGGGAGGTGCGGGAGGACCACCTTATGGAGGTCCTCCCACTGGGGGACCTAATGGTCCTGGAGGGCCTGGAAGCCCTCCTCATGGTCCTGGTGGTCCTAGTGGTCCTGGGGGACCTGGTGGCTTTCCTCCTTATGGATCTGGAGGGTCTAGTGGCCTTCCACCTAGTGGTTCCGGTGGCTCCGGAGGTTTCCCACCTCTTGGAGGTTCCGGAGGGTCTGGTGGTCAGCCTCCTGGTGGTCCTGGTGGTCTCGGTGGCTCTGGGGGTCCTCCTCCTGGAGGCCCTGGTGGTCCTAACGGTCCTAATTCCAGAACTCAACCCCCCATGGGCAGATTTCTTGGTAGTTCTTCCTCCCAACAACCCGTTTTTCAGTCAACCTATGGCCCTACTGGTAATTTCATGCCATATCAATATTATCAGTATGTGCAGCACAATAGATAGTTACCTTTCCTTGCAAATTTGGGCTTGCCTGATTTGTCCAAGTTGATTAATGATCCCATTTGACACAATCCCTTATGGCCTCCCATTCCGGTAAAGTTACCATCGGACATTCCAAAATTCGATGGGAAGCAGGGTGAAGATCCACGAAACCATGTCATAACTTTTCATTTGTGGTGTTCCTTGAACTCCCTCATGGATGATTCTGTCTGATTACGACTCTTTCAGCGAACTTCGACAGGTACGGCCACGAAGTGGTATAGTGAACTCCCACAACATTCGTTTGTGGATTTTGGCTCATTGGAAATCGTATTTCTTACGCACTTTCAGCTCCCTATTCGTTATGAAATGGGCACTAATCTTTTAACATCTCTACGACAGAACACCTCCACCCACATTTTTGATCATATTCATGAGTGGAGAAGGCGGAGAAGGCTTATTAAGGCCCCTATTCCAGATCAGTTGTTAGTTGATTGGTTCACTAAGTCCTTGTTTCCTCCTATTGCCCGAGATGTGGCCATGGGCGGTGCCATTACCAAAGAGTAGGCTATTAGTCAGGCTCAGTACCTAGACTTGGTCTATTCCCAATCCGGGACCCTTTATGACATGATTCCTCAAGCTCCTCGCCCCAGCATTGACCCTACCAAGCCATTAGCAGAAGTACCTGTTGACAGGATTGTTGGTTCAATCCAGTCCCCATCCACAGTGAAACCTGCCAAGAAAACCCAACCTGCTACTCCTTCAACTCCCAAGGTTTCTACCAAGGTCAATTCTATTCAAAGTACTCAAACCTCGGGTAATAAAAAGAAGGGTAAAAATCAAAATAAAAAACCTGGAAACCAACAGGAGATGCCACAATCAACCCATAATGACAACAACATAGGGAAAAGGAAGGCTAAATACCCTTGTCTATTATGTGGTGGTGACCACTTCTCTAAGGAGTGTCCCCGTTGGGACGAAATCTCCCAGTTTTTGAAGTATAACCTTGCACCTGCAGTACTCATGGATCGTTTCCCATCTCAACAACAGCTGGTAGACCACATGTCGAATTAGGGTAACTCTAGTTCATCCGAGGAAATTCGTATGATGTCCTCAGATACCATCCATCTGCAAACTCGAAGCCAGAATTATGATAAACCCACATATAAGCAAGAAGACCAATCTTCTTCAGGGAAAGCTCCCTCCACTAGTTCTCCGGAATCCTCGTCTACTATTCCCTTGTCTATCGAGAAGCCTACTCTCGACATGATTTTGCGCCCACCAAAGAGTACTCTTCAGAAGGCTGTCTTTAATCCCAATGCCCGAGCTGCTCAATTCTATAACGTGGTTGAATATCTCGCTCAGGAACCTTGTGCGATGTCTACCCTAGAAGTACTCCAAAGTTTCCCTACACAGCGCAAGAACTTGTTGGCTGCATTAGGAGCTGTAGACCCGGATAACACTAACTTGATTCACTTCAATGTTGAGAAATATAAACCTAGATTACCGCATAAACTTGCTTTTCAGATCATTATGAAAGTAGTGGGAAAGAAAGTCTTTCGAACGGTACTAGATGAAGGAGCTTCGACCTTGGTGTTAGCTCTGACTTGTTGGAAAGCTCTCAGCTCTCTTGAGCTTGTTACATCACCTATGACTCTTAAAGCCTTTGATGGATGAGGATTCCAACCCCATGGCCTCATATCATCCCTAGCGGTCAAGCTGGGGGGCAAAAACATTTCCATCCAAGTAGAAGTGGTAGATGCCCCTTTAGATTATAACCTCCTTTTAGGAAGGAATTGGTTCTATGCCATGAATGCCGTTGCTTCAACAGTATTTTGAACGATCCAATTCTCGCATCTTGGGAGAATTGTTACTATTGACCAACTTGATTTATGTACGCTGGATGTTACTACCTCTACGGCTAATAACATCCCCATGTTAGGTCAGTCCCCTCCTCCTTACCAGTTGATTGGGGTAGGTATGCTGAAGGATTCATCCCTTATGGGGATTTTTCCCTCCACTCCTCCTAGCACGGATACTGTGACAATACATATGATCGCTTCATTTGATATTGAGCCCCAGGGCACAAATGTTGTTGAGTCCACCTTGTTGAGCCCGTACGAAGCTATGTATGACACCATTCAAACTTGTTCCGATGATCACACTAATGACATTCATTTAGTGGCTTCAGATCCTTACCATTTACCGTACTGGTTAGCACCTTCTCTTTCGGTTCTAGACTATCTCTCCATGACTTTCCATTTTGATGAGTCCATTATGGAGATCATGAACATGGCTAAGCCCATTTGGGAGGATCACCATCATAGATCCATGTTCCTCCCCAATACTAGTTCGGGTGGCTATGATTTTGCATTCTTGTTTCCTACTAATATTGTCAACGTTCCTCAAAGTCTTATATTGTTGCAAGATACATATTCTGAAGGAAACCTTTGCAACATTACTCAGATGAACCCAATTGACATATTAGCCAAGCCTGATGTGTTTGAGCATGTTCATGTTGGGAAGAACTATTCCATAGATGAATCTGAAGCATATAAGGCACTTTTTAAGGAATTCCGTGATATTTTTACCTAGTCCTATGAAGAGATGCCAGGGATTGACCCATCCATTGTGGTCCATGAGATTAAAACTTATCCCATGGCTAAACCTGTCAGGCAGAAACTTAGGCAAGTCCATCCTAGGAAGGTGTTGGGAAATAGGGCAGACCCAGGTTTAATCCTTATATGTCGCACCAACAAAAGACCCACCGTGTTGGCCCTTTTGGCAACAACCTGCGCGCAGGTTGCAGTCTCACCCGAAACAGCAATGGGGTGCCGCAGAATTAGGTTTCTGCAAGTAGAGAGGGGTATTAATGTACCTTAGCCTTTAATAAACTTATTATTCAACAATTACACAACTTTGTCATTCATTTATAGATATATATAACTTCGCAGATAGATAAATAACCGTGACTTGCTTAACCCACTACAGGGAATTCACAGCGAAGCTTATTACTAGCAGTGATCTACGTTATCAGATGTATACAGTTTTTAATGCATAAACATAACAGAAATAGAAACAACACAATAAACCACAACACCAAATATAACGTGGTTCACCCCCAGTGTAGGGGCTACGTCCACAAACTGTGTTTTATTCAACTTGCTACAAAACCATAGTTTGATCTGCGCACTCAGCTACAGATCCCTTCGGTCCTTAACAACCGCACACACAGAAGCAGGCCTCTGCGAACCCTCTGCGCACACAGCTGCAGAGGTCGTCCACGCACACAGCTGGGACTTAACCTTTCCTTACAAAACCAGCCTTAACTTCTCCTTGATCTTTCTTACATCATAAAACCTAACCTTTCTCATTTACACAAGTGCCTATTTATAGCGCACTGTTTACAAAAACATGGATTTAATACCATGGGCACCCAAAACCCAAAACCCCGGTCTTAAGCCGCAGGTTTATTACAATAGAAGACTTTGATTCAACCCCCGACACCCCTAAGACTATTTTCAGTCAAACTCGCGGGGTTACTCATCTTAAGGACCGTTGAGGTGCTCGCGCGCCCTAACAGGCCCCTAAGACTCACCAGTGTCCCGTCCCGGGGCACTTATCTACTCGGCTGGTGGTAAAATTTGCTTGGCGAAGACATTTGTGCGCTGGTTCCTGGAGTTCTTCCTGCTAGTGGTCGGCTGCCCGCTTCTTTCTGCGACTTGATATTGGTGCGGAACTAAGGTCTTGTGGATCCATCTGCAACCCCATCCTTTGGTCGGACTGTTGACACTTAACCAGCCACAGCTTGGGGTCCCCTGGAATTGTGTGTCATGCTGCATAAGACACACAGCTGCCAAGGTTCTGCTATGCTAGAAGCTTCCAGGGTGGGGCACGCCAGAGTTGTTTGGCGAGGTCTTATGGCCATCGTGGCTCCATGTTAGAGCAAATTTGTGCCTGCCTACGCCTGGTTTAGAGCAAACTTCTGCCTGCCTGCGTACCTAAGTCGAATACGACTTGTGCTGGCGGGCTACTCAAAAGGTTCTGCAGGCCTCTTTCTCTGCACTCGCGTACTAGCTTCTGGACAACACGATTGTTTGTCATGGCTCCAATCAAGCAAACTGCAAGAAGTGCTCCGAGGAGAATGCCACAATCCCATGTAGCTGACTTATAGAATTTCGTTACAGCATCTGTCATCATAGTGTAGTAATGACATCAAATCTGCTTGAATACCAGAAATCTCGTCACACTCAGCCTGAGATTTGCCCAAAATCTCATAATTACAGTTATGAAGAGTAGCTCACGTGCCGCCACCGTCAAATGTATTTTGTCCCATCCATCTCATACTAGGCTGCGACACAATTCCAACCTACGACATAACAACCACTTTCCACTTCGACACAGGATGAACCTGCGTCCCCTGACCAACCTTCGGCTGTCCATACTTTATCCTTCTGGTTACAACATTCCCCAGTGTGGCGAGCAGTTGTGCTGGGTATGTAGCCTTCCTGTCTTGGTGCTACCTTCAATTCTGAGGACTTGGCCGGTCTCGGTACTTCTTTAGCTGACTCCCATTGATCATAGAAGGAAAGAGTTCTCCATTTAACTTGGCTAGTTGGACTGCGTCGCCATCAGTAACTTTCTGCACTATATACGGTCCCTTCCAATGTGTCTGAAACTTTCCGGGGAACTTCATAAATTTGCTATCATAGAGGAGCACAAGATCACCCTGCTGGAACTGTTTCTTCTTAATGTGTCTGTCATGCCACGCTTTTTCCCGAGTTTTCTGCACCTGTTGCCGGAAACCTGCAATAAATCTATCCTCCTCAAGTTATAATATCTGTTTCAGTCTCTCTGTTATTATGGCTGGGTCATCCATCTCGGTGAAAGCAGAGATTCTGCGGCTGGGAACAATGTATTCCATAGGCATGACGGCTTCTTGCCCATAAACCAATTGGAAAGGTGTATGGCCTATAAACTTTTTGCAAGTAGTTCGGTAAGCCCATAGCACGACTGGAATGCGAAGGTCCCAATCATTTCTGTTAGCATTACAAATCTTTGTCAAAGCATGCTCCAGGATCTTATTAAAAGCTTCGACAGTCCCATTAGCTTGTGGGTGATAGGCGGTACTTTTCTGATGGTATACTTGAAATTCTTCAGTCAGCAGTGCAATTGTTTTATTTAAGAAATGTGATCCTTGATCGCTCATAAGAACGCAAGGACACCCGAACCTGGACAAGATGTGATCGAAGATGAATTGCGCAGCTGTAGTAGCGCTACAGTTCTTGACCGGTTGGGCTTCAGCCCAACGGGTAAGGTAGTCAGTTGCTGTAATAATATAACTCGCACCAGACTTCTTCGCAGGGGGGTTGATGGGGCCGACAAAGTCAATGGCCCATTTGTCAAAAGCTTGTAAGGTTACCTGTGGCACTAGGGGCATTTCATCCCGCCGAGATGGTTTTCCTGTCCTTTGACAGACGTCGCAGCTGTGGAAATATTCTCTTGCATCCTTGTTAACGGTGGGCCACCATAAGCCGGCTGTCAAAATCTTCTGTGCTGTAGCTTTTCCTGCATAATGACCTCCTGCCGCGCCAGAATGTGCCTCGGCCAGAATCAGGGGTCGTTCATGTTCCAAAACACACCTGTGCAGTATTTCATCTGGTCCCATCTTGTATAGCTGGCCGGATATTAGGGTGAAGTCCGCTGCGCGCACTACCAGCTGCTTCTTCTGTTGTGTGGTCATTTCAGCTGGAGGGAACCCTGTAGACAAGTACTGAGCGATATCTTGGAAGTAATCATCGATTATCTGGATGGAAAACAGCTGCACATCAAGGAGGTCCTCATCCAGACTGGTGGGTTCTTTGCCTGACTCGAGCCTCGACAAGTGGTCAGGTCCTAGGTTCAGTCTCCCCGGCTTAATGATGATTTCGAAGTCATATTCTTGAAACAGGATCAACCATCTGCATATTCTTCCTCCTAGCACAGGCTTATTAACCAGATATTTCAAAGCAGAATGGTCAGTAAACATCTTAAAGTGCGATCCTAACAGATAATGTTGGAACTTCTGTAGTGCATACACCATAGCAAGGCCTTCCCGCTCGGTTGTAGTATAGTTTTTCTTTGCAGTGGATAATTTTCTACTGGCAAAAGAAGTAGGGTGGTCGATCTGACCTGCGCCTGGTTGAGCCAGTACCACCCCAAGAGAAATGGAGGATGCGTCAACATGCACATGAAACTCTTTGTTCCAATCAGGAAATACGAGAATGGGGGCAATGACCATTTTTTTCTTCAAAATATCTAAGCTTTCCTGGCACTCCGGTGTCCATTCGAACTTATTATCTTTCTTCAACTGCCTTTCCATCGGAGCGGTAATTTGAGCATATCCTTGGATGAATTTTCTGTAGTAACCAGTGTGACCGAGTGTCGTACGCAGTTGTTTGATGGACTTCGGTGGTGGCTGATTTAAAATAATAGCTATCTTCGCGGGATCCATCATCAATCCCTGCTTACAGACAACATGACCAAGGAGAATTCCAAAAGGGGCACAAAAGATGCACTCTTTTAGATTCAAAGCAATCTGGTGCTGTCTACACTTGTTTAACATAAGTCTCAAACTAGTGAGGTGATATTTCACTAGCCCAAAAATAGTCCAGTCATCAAAATAAACTTCTAAGAATTTATGTATATATTCTTTGAATGCAGAGATGACGACCCTAGAAAATATAGCAGGTGCATTCTTCAGCCCGAAGGGCATGACAGTATATTGAAAGGATCCCATTTCGGTAGCAAATGTTGTCTGATGTTGATCTTCAGGAGCAATTTGGATCTGATGGTAGCCAGAAAACCCATCAGTGAAAGAGTATATTTCTTGACCTCCAACATTGTCGAGCACCTCGTCTGTAAAGGGGGTAGGAAAGGGATCATGCAGACAAGCATCATTTAATTTCCTGAGGTCGCACATATGCGGATTTCACCCTTAGTATTCTTCTCCTGGACCACCATAGGACTGATCCACTCGGATTCTTCAACAGGCTCAATTATTCCCGTGGTGAGCATCTTATCCAGCTCCACCTTAACTTTTTCTTTATACTTCGGATTTAATCTATAAGGCCGCTGTTTCACAGGTTTTGCATCAGGTTTCAAAGGGATCTTCATTACGCCAATATCACCCAAGATACCCTTCATTTCAGAAAACTTTGTTGGAAAGAGATCTTGGTACTCATGGAGGAGTTGGGTGACCTTGCTGACCATTTCATCGTCCCAATAGTCGCCAATTGTGGCGAGCTTAGGCTGTTCTTCAGATCCAATGTTAACTGTGCATGTCTTCAGGGGCTGGTGTACTTCCGGGGTTTCGATGGCTGGACCTTGCACATCGCAGCATCCTTCTGACTCAGGGATAGCAATATTGCGCGGGTCCTTATCGTCCTCAATGGCAAAGTTATAACATTATAGGGCGTGGGCTTCCTGCACTGTCCAATCCGGACGTTGTTCTACTAGTTCTCGGTCATCAAAGACCTTGGTATGGATGATCCTGATAGCTGCGTCTAGAGCTGGGCAGACATCATTAGTAGAAAAAGTATGTATAAAACTATGGACAAGACAATCCCAACTTACCGTATCTAGGCGGAGCTCAGCTTCCTCATACCAGGTCTGGGCTATCAATGCCAGTGTATGGACGAATCGATGTACCCATTCGTTCCGAGGTACATACCTCCACACTTCATAGCAGTTTTCCAAATGTGCCTGTGGGCTAGATTTTCCATCAAACTTGCTTCGCACCTTCTCAGGCTGTTCCTTAAATAGCAGCCGAAGGAGCCTCTTACAGACTTCCCAGCTAGAAATTTGCGGCTTATGGCTCTTCCACCATCTGGCGGCTGTGACTCTAAGTGCTAAATCCAGAGAAGTCATCTTCTGTGACTCCGGTATCTGACCTAAAAATTATACGATAAATGGGTCTGGGTCTGTCGAACCATCAAAAGTAGGGAGAGTGCTTGGTTGTGAGCTGAGCCATCTGAGAGATTTAGGAGATCTGGTACTACTAGGTCGGTGCCACCATCCTTCTAAGTCATCCTCCGAGTCGGTCATACAGGAGCTTCCGGACTCCCAAATTATGGTAGGAGGATCCTCATAACCCCCGTCCTGTGCGGGAATAGTGTGGATGGGCTCCACGTCATCCTGATACTTTTGTTGGAGTGGTTCCAAGTACCGTTCCCCTTGTGAAGGATCCAGTGGTAGGGTGACTCTCACATCTTTCCCTTCGAAAATCATCTGTCTCTTTTTTAGGTTAATAACTGCAGCATTTGCCATTTCCCATTCAATTCCTAACAAGGCCGGGTAGGGGTCGCTGTCATCAATAATCTCAATTACTTCAAAGTCCACGACAGTACTAACCCCGGCAATATCTGTTTGGACACTCAGGAGACTTCCTAGAGGCACAATCCTTTGCTGGTTGGATAGCCGCAACTGGATAGGGGACCAGGCGAGGGGGGGTTTTCCCATGTGTTCCCAGGTTTGTTTAGTTAACACATTTACATCGGACCCTAAGTCCAAGATAACATCAGTCATATGATAGGCCCCTACCTAAGCATTCAATCGCATTTCCCTGCCGGTTCTGTTCACTTTGTGAACAGTTTTGTCTTGCACAGGACTGTGGTAAGGGCCGCAGGAAGCAATGACGTCCTGTAACTAAGTCAGAGCATCTTGATCGCGTAACAGTTTGAGGCAACTCTGTAGAAAGGAGGATAAGGTTCTTACGTTATCCCTCGGAGCTTCCGGGGGCCGCGAAGATAGTTGCTGAGGTTGTGTCGGTGTAACGGATGTGCGAGGATCAGCAAAATCTTTCTTAGCCTCCATAAATGTCTCTCTTTCTCTTGTGAGATCAAATGCTGGGGTTTTCATAGGGGCCTTACGAACCCGAGCATCGGCGGGCTGTATTTCTGTATCTGGAGGGTGTGTCGTAGCTCCACTTCGTGTGACAACATTGATAGTTGTGGCCGGTCTGGGCTCAACTGAAATCATCTGGATATTCCGCGTGGGGACACTCTGTCATGCCTGAATCTTAGCTATGAGCTGCAGACACTGCTCGATCACATGATCTACTGCGCAGCAGTATCGACATGTCGTAGTGGGGTTCTGACAATCGCGGTCCAAATGCCCAGCTTGGTTACAATTGTAACATACCAACTGGCCTCGGCCTCTGCCGGGCATACCACCACGGCCTCCAGACGAACCTCTACCAGAGGCACCCCCTTGGTAACCGTAGCTATCACTAATGGGGCCTTCATTGTGTACCCGGTAGGCATCATAGGTGCGGCACTCATCCTCATTATGACCTATGGACTTGCAGAAATTATAGTAGAGGGTCTTAGGACCATGTCCATACCGTTGCAGCAGGTGACAGTTCTCGGGTCAGTGCTGACCTGTTGTTCTGCAGAGCTCACAATATAGAACTTGTGGTGGAAATGGGTCCGGCGCTCCTGTACGCAGGTACTTGCTTACCAGAGGGCACCGTTCCTTGTCGTGACCTTCGGTCCGACATTGCGTACACCAAACCTCTTCACGATCAGGTTTTCCTGTTTTCATCTCGCGAACTTCCAGGGCCATCGCTGCTAGCTGCGCTTGGATTTGAGCAATACCAGAATCATCTCCGACAGGGGCAGTTTCCAGCTTCATTGCGATTTCCAGGGCCTCTTGCTGGTCAGCAACCTTCTGTTGCATGAGTGGAGTTCTGATATGTGGTAATAATGCCGTGATAAACCATTCCTTGTGCTACGCAGGACTAATGGTAAAGATGACTTGGTCGAGGAGGACTTTGAATCTCTGGTCAAAGTCCCACACAGATTCGCCGCGCCGCTGTTGAATCTCTTTAAGTTCGGTGATGCTCTGCGATTCCGATTTAGGCTTTTTAAATTCTTTGGTTATGGCTGCCTTAATATCAGCTAACGTAGGGCTCTGATTACTGGAGAACTTCATGAACCAGGTCAAATCCCTCTCCCGGAAAGAAGTAATGAGCTGCGTGGCTCTCACATCTGGGTCTGTAATTTTCTTCGCATTCCATACCGCTTCACATAAAAACCAGAACTGTTCGGGGTCCTCTGATCCCGTGCCTTTGAAGATGGGGAGCTTAATGTCATCAACCAGGTGGGCCATGGCGGTTCTGGGGGGGGGACAGGACGTTGATGGGGAGGGATTTATGGGGACAGACTGGCCTGTGGCCGGAATATTTGGACTTGGTTGACTGGTAGACTGCGACGAAATGTCAGGGGTAACAGGTCTTCGCTGCGGGGTGACTGGAGGGTTGCCAAGCGAAGGGATTGCTTCAGAGCCGGACTCATCAGAATTGATGGGGGAGGACGCGGTAGCCTGTCCTAAGGAATAGGAGTCAAAGTCTCTCTTATACCTTTTTCCACTTCGCAGCAAACCGCTTTGCTCGTCGAAGGGATTATCACTTGCAAACATATGTTAGTACTATCAATCTAGTAATCTAATTCAAACAACAGTATACCCTTTTCAACAAATAGTATTTTAATTCGTAAGCTTAATGAATTCAAAAAATTACCACGGGGACCGTTGAAGAACTGTCGTTCAACTTCGCTGAAGGAGGTACTTGTGTCAAGAGCAAACTCTGTCACGAATACTTCCAATGTTCGCGTCGTCCAAAAATCAACAGCGCGGGATACCTCGTTATGCACGTGTTGCACAAGATTGACCCTTGCGGGGGTCCACGTGGGAACCCGTTGAGCTTGGTAGTTCGTCCTTCTTTCTGTTAACCTAGACAACCACTGGTGCAATTCTATGTGGAGACTACCAAAGAAAGTTTCATAAGTGTCACAAAAAAGATACCTCTGTAAAAAGTCTCGTGCGCTACGACACGGATTTGTGTTCTCTTTCTCAGCAAATTTCAGATAAGTCACATCAAGCCAATCACCGATTTTTGTCACAGAGGGCCTCCAGCACATAGCCCTTAAGGTACGGCGTAAACCCCTCTTGAGTAGATACTGAGTTCAACCGGCCACAAAACCAATTTTTTGGGCAATAGGGCAGACCCGGGTTTAATCCTTATATGTCGCACCAACAAAAGACCCACCGTGTTGGCCCTTTCGGCAACAACCTGCGCGCAGGTTGCAGTCTCACCCGAAACAGCAATGGGGTGCCGCAGAATCAGGTTTCTGCAAGCAGAGAGGGGTATTACTGTACCTTAGCCTTTAATAAACTTATTAATCAACAGTTACACAACTTTGTCATTCGTTTATAGATATATATAACTTCACAGATAGATAAATAACCGTGACTTGCTTAACCCACTACAGGGAATTCACAGCGAAGCTTATTACTTGCAGTGATCTACGTTATCAGATGTATACAGTTTTTAATTCATAAACATAACAGAAATAGAAACAACACAATAAACCACAACACCAAATATAACGTCGTTCACCCCCAGTGTAGGGGCTACGTCCACAAACTGTGTTTTATTCAACTTGCTACAAAACCATAGTTTGATTTGCGCACTCAGCTGCAGATCCCTTCGGTCCTTAACAGCCGCGCACACAGCAGCAGGCCTCTGTGCACACAGCTGCAGATCTTTCTTTCTCTTCTTACAAAACCCTCTGCGCACACAGCTGCAGAGGTCATCCACGCACACAGCTGGGACTTAACCTTTCCTTACAAAACCAGCCTTAACTTTGCCTTGATCTTTCTTACATCATAAAACCTAACCTTTCTCATTTACACAAGTGCCTATTTATAGCGCACTGTTTACAAAAACATGGATTCAATACCATGGGCACCCAAAATCCTAAACCCCGGTCTTAAGCCACGGGTTTATTACAATAGAAGACTTTGATTCAACCCCCGACACCCCTAAGACTATTTTCAGTCAAACCCGCGGGGTTACTCATCTTAAGGACCGTTGAGGTGCTCGCGCGCCCTAACAAAAGGCCGCAGCTATTAAAGCTGAGATTGAGAAACTTCTGAAAGCTGGTTTTATTTATCCTGTACCTCTGACGGAATGGGTATCGAACGTTGTCCCTGTCAACAAAAAGCAGGGCACCATTAGAATCTGTATCGACTTTAGGGATTTAAATAAAGCTTGTACCAAAGACAATTTTCCTACCCCGAACATCGATCAGATTATCGACAACTATGCTGGAAGTGTCATCTTTTCTTTCATAGATGGCTTCTCCGGCTACAATCAGATTGAGATATTGCCCACCGATCAGCATAAGACGGTATTCATTTGCCCATGGGGAACCTTTGCATATAAGAAGTTACCTTTCGGCTTGAAAAATGCTGGCGCCACGTTCCAGCGTGCGATGTCCTATGCGTTTCATGACATTAAACATATTATTGAACCATACCTTGACGACCTCTCTGCTCATTCACAGCGACGGGAGGACCACCCCGGTCATCTTAGAGCCATATTCCTGAGATGTCGTCATTATAATATATGGCTCAATCCGCATAAATCTGTTTTTTGCATTGAGACGGGATGTCTGCTTGGCTTTGTGGTATCCAAAGATGGCATCCAGATCGATCGTTTGAATATTTCCGCCATCATTAATCTACCAGCCCCAACCACCATCCTTGAACTCCAAAATTTGCAGGGGAAGGCAAACTTTCTCCGCTGTTTCGTGTGCAATTTCACTGAGAAAATGCACGGTTATATGCACCTCCTCAATAAGAACACTCCATTCTTCTGGGATGACCAGGTCGAATGCGCCTTTGATAGTCTTAAGCACGCTCTGACTCATTCACCCATGATACACCCCGCGGACTATTCAAAATATTTTCTCTTGTATATTGCTGCCTCTGCTACTACCATCGCCATGGTTTTAGTGTAGGACAATCTCCACGGTTAGGAGCATGTGATTTATTACGCCAGTAAGAACCTTATTGATTCTGAAACCCATTATTCACATGTGGAGAAGCTAGCTTTGGCTACGGTCATTGCTGTGCAAAATTTCGTCACTACATTCTGCTTCGCACTAGCACTGTATTGGCAGACCAGAACCCGATGTACTGCATTCTGACTCGTCAGGTACTCGGGGGCAAGTACTCCCGTTGGATTGTCATCCTTCAAGAGTTCGATCTTGAGTTTTCCAAGACTACATCAAAGAAATCCTTGGTCTTTTCCGAGCTTATATGTGACCTTCCCTATGCTACCACGGAATTTGAGCCCAGCGATTCATTTCTGGATGAATTCTTGTTCCTAATTAGCACTACTGATCCTTCGTATGGAGATTTGTTGATTTATCTCGAAACCCAGCATTTTCAGCCACATCTATCTTGCGATGATCGTCACCGCATTTGTCACCACACGAAATACTACCTCATCTTGCATGTACCTTGTATAGACGTGGGATTGACTCCATTCTCCGACGATGCCTCACTCATGAGGAGGATGAACATGTGCTGAATGATTTCCACTCCAGAGCATGTGGCGGTCATTTATCTGGGATGGCTACAGCCCAGAAAATTCTCCGCACTGGCTATTTCTGGCCTTCTGTCTTCAAAGACTATCATGAGGCTGTTAAGAAATGCCCACCATGCCACCATTTTTATCCCAAAAAGCGCACCCATCCTGCTCTGCTTCACCCCGTCATTGCCATTGGCCCTTTTGACAAATGGGGGCTTGACTTCATGCATTGTAATCCTACCTCAGCTGGGGGGCATGGTTACATAATCATAGCCATGGATTATTTTACAAAATGGGTTGAGGCCATGCCTACATATGCAGAAGATGGTAAGACTACCACTCTCTTCTTGTTCAATCATATCATAGCTAGATTTGGAGTTCCGTAGTCCATCCTCACTGATCACGGATCCCATTTCCGTAATCAAATGATGGAGGAATTGAGTGCCAAGCTAGGTTTTCACCATGAAAACTCTACGCCATATTATCCACAAGCTAATGGTTAGGTAGAGGCCATTAACAAGGTTTTGAAAACTATGCTTCGTTGGATGGTTGGAGATCATAAATTCAATTGGAATCTCATTCTTTTTTCCGCTCTTTGGGATTATCGTACTTCTGTGAAAACAACTACTAGTTTCATGCCATTCCAGCTTGTCTATGGACTTGAAGCTGTCTTGCCTATCCAATGTCAGATTCCATCTTTACAACTCTTCGTCGAACTTCTCCTAGACATTTTCGCAGAGGAAGCGAGATTTTTGTACTTGAATAACCTTGATGAGACTCGTAGAGATGCTGCCTTGGCTAATGAGGCACATAAGAAACACGTTAAGGTGTAGTATGATAAATCCATCCACCCTTGTGTTTTCAACGAGGGTGACCTAGTTTTGACTTATGACCAGAGATATGACAAGCTAGGAAAGGGTAAGTTCGAGTCCATGTGGTATGGACCTTTCGTTATTTCCAAGGTGTTAGAGAAAGGAGCCTATGAGTTGGTAGATTATGATGGAATCCCTTTAGGGAAACCTCGCAATGGGTTGTACTTGAAAAGGTACTATGCCTAGGTCTTCTTGGATGGTATCTTGTATATATGTATATTGATTGAATTTCAGTATTTTCAGGATGGTTTTGAGTTTTGGTGCCCGCATCTGTTTATACCATGTTTTGGTCATGCAGATGGCTTTCTACGGCTTCACTAATGGTGCTTGCAACCACACCTTGAATCTAGCCTCGGCTGCTTGGGTTCTCTATTCCCCAGCTGAATATTTGGTTAGTTCAGGAGCGGTTTGCTTAGGTCCCACTACTAATAACATCGCCGAGTATGAAGCAGTCATCGGTATTTTGACTGAGGCTGCCTCCCAAGATGTCCGTGATCTAGTAGTTTTGATGGACTCTCAGCTCGTGGTTTGTCATTTAAACCATGTCTACACCATTAGGAACTCGGTGCTCCTCCGCCTCTTCTAGAGGGTACGTTTGTTAGAAAGATCATTTGGAACCATTACATATAGGCATATCCCTAGGGAACATAATGTAGTTGCTGATTCATTGGCTAATTACATCCTAGATTGGCATATTGCCCATTCATGACGTTAATCAAACATGGTACATTGTAAATAAACATTTAAAGACACATAGAACTCATAGAAAATGCATTCATCCATTTGAAACGTATAAATATCATGTAAAAGTCTGTATATATATATATATATATACGAAAAATGTTACAAAAAATAGGTCCCGAGACCTCTTCTGAAGCACGTAGGCTTTCAGGAAAAATCATCATACAAAATCCTGAAGCTATCAACTTTCAGTACACATGTCTGATCTAGTGGTGCTCGTGATAGCACATCACTGCTTGAGCCACCCTGTGGAGTAGCCTGCTGAATTGTGCTGGTACTCCCGCTATAGATCTCTGATATCTAGCCAAGAGATCATCTATATCAGCATCTGGGATGTACAGAGTCAACCTCTCGAGGTTCTCCTCTAGCTCCCCGGTGATATCATCACCCTGTGGCATGAAGCGAGATCCAGCTCGCTTGTCCAATGGAGATGCTCCTCCAGGCCTCGCTGCTCCAACATCTGCATGAAGACAAACGGGTCTCGTCACTTATCATAAAAAATAAAATTAAACATTAAAAACATAAAAACAATTTTCATCTTTAGGGTTTCTTGTTTCTTACCAATGTCTCCCCATTTCCCTCCAGGAAGAAGTGGTAGGTCAGGATCACCTATAAAATCTGTGCCCGCATAGGCATAATCCTCGATCATGAGCATCTGATCCTGCAGCCATCTAAAGAACGCGTCACCGAACTTCACTCTGCCCCTACCCGCTCCTGTGTGAGCCATGAATTGGACCCACCTCAGAATGCGGGGGTCCCGTTCTCTCAGACTTCGACAAGTCACTTGGGGCGTCATCTAGGGGACCCGCTCAAAGAAGAAACAAGCTAAGATGGAACCAAAGCCGAATTTCTTCAGCTGTCCCTGCCGACATTTAGTCAACTGATCCTTGAATATTGGAAGCAGTGCTTCCACCCAGTTGAACACCGTAGGTGCCATTGCCTTTAGGGTATACAACATATGTGCCCTGGAAGCCTGATGTACACCCTGGCTCCCTGCCACCCTCTGCATGGTGAACATAACGAGCCATAGAGCCTTGTCTGTCATTTCCCTAATGGGGATTTTCTTCCCCGATGTAGCTGTACCTGGTGCACAGTGTCGATCTATGAGCTATCTGGTGGTAATGTCCCCGCCACGAGAACCTATCAGTGAGATAGGGGTGCCCTATCTCGATAGGCCAGTCGGGAAGTAGATGTCCTCTACCTCCACTGTAAGTATATGTGCCCCCACCTCAAAATACTGCTATTCTAGATTCCACATTCTCAGAATGTGTTCCAGTAGTCTCTCGTGGGACACCATGCTTGGTGTCCAGAAGAACTTTAGAAGTCCACAGTTTCGGAGTGCAGTAATACACACTGGATTCCTTTTAGCAGCAACATCCTCGTCATCATGAGTTCTTTCCTTCCATATCACCATATTTTGGAAGCCTAGACCTACCAAAACAACAATGGTATACATCAATATCATCCTTAAATCATTATAAATCAAAAGAATGAGCTAGTTTTGTATATATCATTGGTTAAATTTCTCCACGGTCGGCACCACCTGTGCTCCGTTGGAGACAAGCGGTGGCACCGCCTGTTCACCTTGGCTTTGGCGTGGTTCTCAGGTGGTACCACCGATCCCGCAAGGCGTAGCTGCGGTTCCCGCAAATAGGATTTTATGGCTTTCCAAATAGGCCTAAAACCCCTTAAAACCCCAAAATAAAAGCTATGAAATGAAAGAAGAAGGTCTTAGTTCTTACTTGCAACTGACGAGACTGAAAATGGACAGTGGAAACTCCCGGTATCAGCTATGGAAGATCTGGCTAAAAAATACTCCAAGTGCTCTCTGCCAATAGGTAAATAGTGAAATGTTTGATTTTTTACTATTTACTTGCCTTACATAGACATTTTTGGGTTTGACTTAGTATAGTTTTGATAATCTATTTGTCATAATCCCGTAATGTTGATGCATTTGACACTTGTTTATGAGTTGTTTGTAGGTTGACTTTAGTAAAATCTTTGGAAATTTTGTTTATGGATTTTTTGTACTTCCACAAAATGGAAAAGGTCATTGAGCGTTTATTACGACACTTTGTCACACTCATTAAAATCTAGTATCAAAGTTTCGAGTCTAGTTCAAGTTTCTTTCCAGGCTCGTAAAATACAACATTGTGTAAAGAAACGTTATGGAGTCTTCTTTTCACATCTTCTTTCAGACTCCTTAAACATGAAAAGATAGTCGAGTCCATTTCTGAATCTTTCCAGGCTCATAAAAAGTGACATTGTGTAAAGAAACTTCATGGAGTTCTCTTTAAACCCTTTTCAGACTCCCTAAATATGAAAAGATCATCGAGTGATCTTGTCTTCTTCACGCTTGTTAAAGTATTTGAAGAGTCATCTATCCGATGGTAGGTTATCTCTTTCTCAGTTCAGACAGTACTATTTATGAGAACAGACAGTACTATTTACGAGAAAGGAACACTCCAGCCAATAATGACTGGAAGAGTTCTCTAAGGTATGATTTTACACTTTTTCAGGCCTTAGAGACTAAATCATACGAAAAAGGACCCCCATGGCTTCTTCTTCCATATTTCGTTCAGACTCTCTAAAAATGAACGATACCGAGTTTTCTTTCAGTGGACTCGTTAAAAATTAAACATTGAGAGACCCGTTTTGGGAACGAACCCATCCACTCTCAGGTTCATAAAACATATGAGACTGGACTTGTCTTCTGACAAGCTATATCGAGTGTTTGTTACCCTCTTTGAACTCGTAAAACCAAAAAGAGGCACTCATCGATCATGATGGGGAAAATGGGAAAGGGAATCATTTTGCAAATAATGGTAGTTGTTTGTCATTACCTTTGAACATGGCAGTTGTTTGCACAATCATGTCGGTCAATTGGGTATTCAGCTGATCTCCATGATGATCCACCTTCATGAGTCATGCCAATCCTTTGAGTCTTTCAAAAGAATGCATTGTCCACTGTCGCATTGTGTATCTGTCCTATCTAGTCATGCCGCCAAGTCATTTTGTCATGCCGCCCAATGTTCAAAGGGAATCTAAAGAAGTCTTACCTCTGTAGTATACATAGCCTTTGTGTCAGTATCTTTGAGTCAGTCATATGGTTACTATGTTCACATCATTCCAGAACTATGTTTCGAGTTTTGTGTCGTCGATGTGGGACTCATCATGGCCCTCCTTCGACGAGACTATTCCCGTCGACATCAGCTCATCATCCGAGAAATAGTCTTAGAAAAAATATTCAATACCTTGAGATCTATATGCCTTAATGATAGTTTCTCTTGCTCTTGACATTGGTTCACATCATTGACCTTTGATTGATAGAATTGACTGGGTGTTCGACATCAGGACATCTATTCGCACTCAATAGATTGTACTAGAGTACCTTGGGAATCATTGACATTAATGGTGATTTCCCTCGCACTTGTTAACAGTTCACATCATTGGTCGGTAATCAGGTGGTTTCTACCATGTTCGACTTCAGATCATTGTAACCACATGGATAGAATCGTACTTTATGGAAGACGAGATGAAGACCTTGGGCATTTGTTTAAAAGCGCTCATTGCTTTTTCCCCAGGTTGCGATGGAGTTTTGTATATCTAGCATGGATCCAAATTTGTATGGTTGTGGCTATGCTAAAATTTGCGTCTGTATGACATAGATCTACGTTGTATGTCTGGTAGCTATTTCCAAGTTTGAGTCTTCTATCACATGGATCTACGCTGTATTCTAGTAGCCATGCTTGTTTATTCCACTCATGGATCTGCCTTGTATTGGTCTGCAGCTATGAGTTTGGTTACTTGTGTCTATGAGTCAACATACTGATGTACTACATATGCCTACTTGACTGCATGCTTCGATCGAGCCAACATTTTTGTCTCCTGGCAACGACTTGTTCTCAAAGATCTCATTTATCGTACCACTCTAAGACTCATGCTTTGGGGGGCATCCTGTTATACCAAAATCCTGTCACCATCATGTGATAAGACCTTTGACATACCTACTTGCCCTGAAATCCCAGCTTTTGGAGTAAAGACTAAATGGTTTCTTATCATTCTGCCATACAAATTCCCAGCACCTCTCATGCTCCCTTATCCAGGAGCGGTACCCCTGTTCACACCGCTTTTCATCGGTTGTCCACAAGCGATGCCACCGCCTATCACCCTTGGTCCATAGGCGGTTATTACCAGAACTGCTCTGTCAAAGAAGGAGAAGTGCGGTACCCTGGGTAAAAGGGTAAAAAGAGAATCTTCTCGAGGCTTCTAGATGATAAGCCTCGAGATATCTCTTATCCCTACTACTGTGGGTTGGTTGAGCTCGGGATCCCTCATCCTAGGATCTGAGAGGCCACCTCACCCACTAATTTCTCAACCATTTCTATCCATTAAAGCCCTATAAATATGAGCTCATAGCCATGGTTGAGGGGAGAACATTGAAGGTATTGTTATGCTGTTGGACTGATTCTTGGCCCAAGACCATTTGGAGAGAGCATAGAGAGCTAGAGTCGGAGCTTTTGGGGATGAAGAGCTGGTTTCATGGAGATGCATGTCAACACTAAGGCTTGGTTGTAAACTTCTTCATATTTCTAATGTAAGTTGATTTTTTGTCCCATATATATTGTTGGTGTTTGATTTTAGATATATATTGCTAGATTCCTTAGTCACTAGCATAGATTAGTAGAACATATTCTGGTTGCTTTGATCTGTTTCATGTTCAACTCTTTTGCAGGTACACAGGTGAACTATCAAGGCCTTGTATTCCAGATATCTACAACGTCTAGGGGGAGTTATCAACCTCTGTGATCTATTTGTTCTGGATCTGAACCATTCATACCAGCGAAACACCTTGCTGTCCGCAGGAGGTGAAATATTCCGACCAACATAAAACTAGTTCCCAAACAATGCTTAAACATCGAAACAAGGTTTGTATGAAGAGCATTTAGAGGTACACAAGACCAAAGGCCAAAGTCATAAGTTCAAAATTGATCACGATATATATGATTTACCAAATGGTCGATTTCAATGTTATCCAACATGACAAATGATAAGATACATTTAAAACAAAACATTATCATTAGTTATAGGGTATAAATGATTGGCAATAATATGTGTTTTCACTCGACAATGTAGGTTTGACTATAGGGATCAATGCTCTTCTGATTAGAAATTTCGATGGCCACGTGGATGTGTATCCACCATGCATTGGTTGAATTAAAATGCAATTGGAAACCCTATGGTATTCATTTCCCTTCGAGGGTTTTTCTGTACGCTGTGAGCGTTTCTTCGCGGCCATGAGAGGCCTGTTGGTTTATCGTTTGACAGCTCCATTGTGTATAGTATAGTGCTGTATCATTCGTGCAAGTGTTAAGGGATTCATATTTTGTAATTTGGTTTATTTTTGGAAGTTATTGGAACACCGTGAGAGTGGTTTCTTAACCCTGTCGGTAGTTTTGAGAACTCGACATAGCGTTTCCCTTGTCTCTGCTCGTGACTTGCTCCTTCGTCGGGAAATATAGAATAAGAATCTCGCTGCCTCTGTCACAAGATTTGGCACGAGGGTTTCATTTCTTCCTGGTGCAGTTACTCGAACTGGTTCAGTCTCCTTCTCGGCTCCAAACTTCTTATTTGTAGGTAAAAGTCTTACCTTGCTCTTATCTCTTTCATTAATTTCTAGTTACAGTTTTAATAAGATAAATACAATTCCTAACTATCGATTTGGTTTGGACTTGCAGGTTACAGTCACAGATTTACATTTGAAGGCAGGCCTTTCCAGTGTTGGTTAACTTCATGGCCATAACGGGTAAGCCCCGGTTGTCGTGGCATCTCCCTACTTGCAAATGGTTGTTGGAAGGAGTTTATAGTTGAAGGGAAGCATGGCTTCAGTTCCTTCAATGGTTTTAATGCTTAGTCTTTGTTATTACTCAGTTTTTGTTTTGATAACCCTTACTCTGGCTCTTAAGCCGTGATTTATATGCAGTTTTTGGTTATGTAACAGAGATTCCAGCCTTACGGCTTGATAATATAATATTATGGTTTTAAGATTAAAAGGGTTTTTCTTCTTCGTCTGCCAGTTAAGTAATTTACTGTTAAAGATAAACATTTATAAATGAAATAGTTTTAAGATGAAGACTGTGGAACAGTCATAATATAAAATCTATAATTGTTATACTATCAGTCCATAAATATATTAGTTAGGGTTTAATGGAAAAAAGCCTTGTGTAAATGTATTCTTATATAAATTATTATTTGGGCTCTGTTTCTCGTTTGCTTCAGTTTCGTTATTACAGGTGGACTTTTGTTTCATTATCCTATTAATGAAATATTTAATTTACCGATGATAGGTATATAAATACATTTTAAAGTTTAGGGATAAGACTGTAGTCAGTCTAATGCACATTTCATAGTTTTCTTGTTATTTTTAAATCTCAGTTAGCAATGTAACTGGATGTATTTTAGACAGGATTAACTTGTATTTGAATAGATTAGTCGAAAGGGTTTCGACCCTTAGTTTCTCACAGGTATAAACCTGTCTGGTTTTTAAAATTTAAAAATGCATAATTATATATAATTCTTAGTTATTTTGTTTATTATTTATAAGTACTTTTATTTTTATTTACTACTTGTAATTTATAACTATTTGGAGCTCTGTAGAGAAAAGAATGTTAACTCTGAACTCTGCTTATTTTACATAATAAAGGGTTTATAAATGAAACCCAAATCTGTTTTTTATTAAGTAATAGTTAAGACTAAGTTAATATTTTAAAAGAAGAACTGTTTAGTTATTAACTTGTTACTATATACTTTCTTGAAGATGAGTTATTATCTTCCATAAACTTTTATTTCCTATCTGTATACTATTACTGTAATACTAGTGTATTTTACTATTTCTTTTACCTGCATTTCCATCTAGATAAACTAAATAAAACAATAAATATAAACAACTACAACACTACTTTTCATTGTACTGTAAACATTGAAATAAAGTCTATTTTCATTTACATACAGATGCAGAATCATATTTACTATTCTCAATCCATTACAAAAACTATTCCATTTACCTTAAACAATCTAACTGTGCTAGAGTACGGCCTGTAACCAGGTGTGGAAAAACACAGCTTAGAAATTAATTCCTTTCTATTTCCTTATTTTCCTAAATCATTTTCATTTCCATAACAATCCAATAAAAATACTAAATCTAACATTTCACAAACGCAGAACGTTTAACATTCATGTAGCAGATAAACTAAGATTTATTTAACTAAGACAATAAAATAAAATAACATAGAACCTATTGAGGACAATACGACAACAGCTTTAGGAGGCCGTTCCTCCCTACCAATATCCTGGAGAGCGATAAAACAACGCTTCCTCAGGACCCCTGAGCCTATTCCTAGTCTTCTTGGCTGAGAACTGGGTGGAGAATGCAACTGTAGAACCTTATGTCACCTGACTAGTTCAATACCTCAGTAACAACAATCTACTCTCAGTAGTATGATCTTCAGCTTAAAATCTGCAACAAGATCAATCAGTAGTTATCCCCTCAAACACTTTCCAATTTCCCCTCCATTGAATTTCTCCGAAGTAAATTCATTCACCCTGAATGTTCACTTCTCTAGAATGAGTAGCCTCAGCTCTCTTCAATGGGAAATTTTATATAGATGCCTAGGTCTTTATGGGCCAGTTTTCATTAATTGAGCCACTTGCTCCGATTCCACTTTCTTGGGGAATCATGACCACAAATATAGGGAGGTTGCCACCTGCAACAGTTGGAAGTGGTTTGAGGATGCTGCCACATGTCAGTTTTCTCTCCACCCAGTCTCCTCCACCAATTTGACCAGTAAATATCATTACTCGATTCGGATGTCCACTAACCCTAATCAACGACTAGGGAACACACTTTATTAATATAACTATCAAAACCCTAACCGAACAGTTCCAAATCGACCATCGTAAGAGGACATCATACCATCCTCAGTCGAATGGAGCAATTGAAGCATTTAAGAAAATATTAACAAAAGGTTTAAAGAAAATATGTAATGTAGACAAAGACGACTAGGATGAGAAGGTACCTACAATACTATGGGCATACATAACAACATACAAACGTTCAACTGACCAAACCTCCTTTCGACTAGTATATGGACAAGAAGTAGTAGTTCCATTACATTTCCGACAACAGACACCTATTATCGCAGAGATTTTACATGTCGATGTCGAACAAGGAAGAAAGGACTGACTATTACAACTGACTAAACTTGAAGAACACCGACTAATCACGATACAACATCAAGAAATCTAGAAACAACAACAAAAAGCATGGCACGACAAAAACATCAAGAACAAAAACTTGTTGGTAGGAGACCTTGCTTTACTATACAATAGTCGAGTAAAAGGAAAACCTAAAAAACTCCATACAGAATGGATGGGACCCTATGTTGTCGAAGGAATACATGCCAACGTATCAGTCCGACTAAAGATGTTTCAAGGCATAGTATTTTGGAAACTCGTTAATGGAGCTCGACTAAAACGCTACAGAATCTAAAAAAAAAAAAAACGACCATAACGGTTAAAAAAAAATCTATAAAAACCTAAAAATCCAAAAAGCAAAGAATACTGTTATACGCAGAAAACTATGACAGGAAATCACCACTTCGACAACTAACATCATTCCCATCGACATAACGCCATCGACCATTTTCATAATCAACATCGACCGACAACCTCGATAATCCCATCGCACATTCATGACCTCGAGTGCTGAAACTAATTCACTATTAATGCACATTCAAGGGTTCCAGCTGGAACATCATGTCCGCCATTAATACACCTATCGACGAGAACATCCAACGCATCCCCTATAAATACTGAACCATCGAAGGATCATTCACCACAATTCAAACAGAGAGAGCATCAGAGCAACCAGACGACTGAAAAGCAAAAGCACCTTAGTGAAATCAACCACCAAACCGACAAGATGGCATCCAAATAGACCAGATCCTCAGCCAAAGCCAAGGAATTACAGATTGCGGAAACACCATTAGTTAGGAGACTAAAGAACATCAAGAATGCTAAGGTGCAGGAGGGCTCATGGAAAAAACTATGGGCTGAGATAAAAAAGTGGGCTTACATCGACAAGAAGCCTACTCCAGCTACAAAGAAAATACAACATAGTTCCATTGTAAATTATGCCAACGTGCCGCTCATGGCCAGCTTTGGTGGCACAAAAGAAACAACAGTGAATTTTTTCATAAGCCGGTACCACAACGGTCGATTTTACTTCTACCAGCCGGTCGACATTTCCGGGAAGTCATATCCCAATTAACAGGGCTATCAAACAAGGGAGACCCAGTACTAGTCGGTATAAAAGAAGGAATGGTTGAAGAATTAACAGGGTCGGCATCGAGCAAAAAATTGAAAGGAATAATGATTGGTCACATAACACATCGAATGCCACAGATTGTGGCCAAAATCATAGCTATTACACTCACAATGGCAGGTCGAGGAAGTGACCTCAAACTAGATATGTTGGAAGCAGTAGACACCATTGCGACCAATGGAAAGATATACAGATGGGATGAGTATGTAGCCGAAATGATCAAAACGATCTATGAGAAACGCCAAGAGACGGGAGGAATTATCAGGTTCCCATCCCCTATCTTATGGACAGTAATGTAATCTATTTTCCCTGAAGGAGACAAGATTTTTTAGGGACCGACAAAATTCCATATGTGGAGATTCAAACCCTTCTCCCAGAAAAGAACAATGAAGGAACTTGCAAACGGAAAAGTGCTGTTAGAAAACTGGCTCTAGCAGCTAAAAGTCTGCACGACTAGATGGAGGGTGCCTCAAAACATCCGATGAAGTCTACCCAAAAAGGCCCACATTCAGCTAGAGCTTGACCATACTGCGGTGTGGTACATGCAGGGCCCCAAACCAAATGCAAAGGCCCTCGACTATTATTTGTCAGTCGAACAGATCTTTTAGGAACTATCTCGACAGGAAGGAGAAAAGATACCAATTCCAGCAAAAGTAAAGGAAATGGACTTCTTGATAGAAGAATTGTTAACAGACCAAGAGAAGGAGGAGGATTACGAGCTCAACCTATACATCAATACCTTTGTGTCGGAGGAGACACCGGTCGAAGGAACTGGTCGACTACAGATCATAATCAAGCCTTCGACAGCACAGAGGGTAGAAATACATACAGAAGAAACACATGAAGAACAACAGGTAACCAATCCAGCTGAAGAAAATCTCATCCCGACTCATACACCAAGGGAAAGGATAGAAACCAAGAATCCAGAGTATGCTGTCACCAAAGAGATTATCACCAAATTGTCGAAGGAGATAGCAGCTCCAAGAAAAAGGAAAAGAACACAGCCACAAGGGAAAGGTAAGCGCAAGCCTATCATTCCAGAGTCCTCAGATGATGACGAGGAACTGGCAGCTACGGCATTCAATATAATAGAAGATGCCGCAGCAAACAAAGTGCCAGTCGAAACCCAATTTCAGAAATTTGTCGAGGTAGGGGCACAACAAGGTCTACCAAAGAAGGAGAAGATCACACACACTTCGATGCCTGAAAATGTCGTAGATCTTGTGTCTACACCCCCACCTCCATCTCCGACAAAAATCACAGAGGAGATAATACCATAACAACTCTCAATAATCCCACTCGACCTATTCAAAAATGCTATGTCAGAGGTTGTGAAGGAGAAGTTCGACCGGGACAGAGACCTCCAGGCATTCATTGAAAAATTGCCTGAGATATTCACGTCGCTGCAAAAACTCTCTACCAAAGCACCTCTGTTTGAAGATGGTGGATCCCTACAACCTAACCAAATACTTCAGGGGCTAAAAATTTTTGCAACTGTGACTTCGACCTTCGAGAGAAATCCTGACAAAGAAGCCAAAGTTGTCGCACGTCGGACCATGACTATCACTCCGACTGAACCCGAACCCCACCTACCAGCCTTTGAACCGACCGAAGGAGAGGAAGAAGACAATATCGAGGACATAAATCAAGAAATCAACCAACTCTTCTCTGACTTGGACTCACCTCCTCAGACTGACAATCCACCACTTGACCACATTTCTGCCAACCCAATCACACCTGACCATTCACCAACCCCACCACCACCAACCCCCGACTCAGAACTCCTAATCCAACCAGTTGCACTAGAACCAACCCCACCACAACCATAAGCACCAACCGCATCCACTTCTGGACCACCTACATCCGAACAACCAGAGGCAACAGTCACCCCACCGCCCCAAATAGAAATACCATCAACCACTGCTGCATAGAAAACATAAAATCCAGACTTGATTTTTGCAGGTACACAGGTGCCGAAACAAGCAGAAGTAGAGAAGCACAAAAAGAAGAAAAAGAAGAAGGACCATCATGGATATCCAGCAATGGTCCACATCAATCTAGGTGGGTTGACCACTACGGTCGATGCAACCAAACTGAGAGATCCAGAGCTAGAACAACTACTGGAAGCGCTAGCAGTCGAAGCAAAGACAAGGAACCAGCATAGATGTAAGGAACTAGACAACAAGGAAAAAGAACAAGTTAAGTTCCTTAACAAGTGCAGGGACCTGGTCTAGTGTGTGACACCAGAACCAATAGAGGTCGACACCAACAAACCGCTAGAAAGAGCTTATCAGCTGTTTGAAAGCGTGGTGTTGGCGCTCCAAGCACAGATTCAGGAAACAAAAGAAGAGCAGAAATAAGAAACCGTCCGACTATTGATGGAGTAGCACACAACCTTTTATGAAGCCTACAAAGTGTTGCAAGATCACATGGAGGAATTTGTCATCACTGAAGAAGTACTGAGAGACTGGCTTGCTTACTATGGGAAAGTATATCAGCGCACCAGGCAGACCTAACAAGAGATCCAAGGGCTTGAGAAGAGGAAAACCACTGACGAAGCACTCAGAAGCACAATTGAGGATCAAATAGTTCTTGAGATAGCTAAACTCCAGAAGCCTGAGTGGGAAGCACATCAGTGGGTGCATCAAGCCATTCCCAACTTGGAAAAAGTAGACATCATCTGCCCGCAGATGAAATTACTCAGAGAGACAGCAGAAGAAAAGGACCAGTTTATGGGTCCCAACATGGAAAGAATAGCTGAAATTTCCATTCCAGAGAAAATGTCGATCTTATCAAATCTGAATACACTCACCATCGACATACAAAAAATATTGCAGAGTTGGACAGATTTCCAACATCACCTAGCAGTGATAGCTCCAACAATTGTCGAAGTCTGTGTACAGAAAATACCAACCATCAGACTTCACAACCCATGAAGACCAAGCACATAATAATGACTACTTAGACGGACAACGAAATTTTTGTACCTCCTGTTCTTCGGGACGAAGAAATTTTTTGTTCGTGGGGAAGATGTTAGAGGTGCAAGTCAGTATGCCGAATTGAACGATAGCCGACTTAGTCGATCAACCGACTAAATTAAATATTAGGTCGGCCACCTAAGGTTGTGTCGGTTCACCGAACTGACAAGTATTTATTTTGTAACTATTTGTAAATCATATATATTAGGCTATTGAGCCAGATGAGAACTCAGTTCAGTTCTCTGTATTGTATGGACCCTCTCATGCTAATATAATATGTTATTCTATCTACTTGTTCTTGTCTCTTGTCTCTGTTATGTATGGATGTTTTAGTATGTATTATTGGTAACCTTATGTGATCTGTGAGATTACAACAGATGTTGTTAGTGAGTAGAACAACCTGTCAACTAACAGTTAAGAATCAGTCGATGGGTAAAACCAGAATTATAAAAGCTTATAAAGTTGATCCAAGTTGTGTGCGGATAAAATATATAGATATAATAGAGATAGATAGAGAGGAGGACCAGAAAGAGAGACCTAAACCTGAGAGAATGAAACAAGTAAAGAATTCATTTATTGTAAAGAATATCTAAATAAGAGTCTACAAGATGTATGTGTAGACCAAAGGAGTTCAAATATTACTCTGCGAGATGAAGAGCGTCTTTGTGTTTTTTACCGTATGGGTTTCCACGTTGAACATGTGCCTTTGATATCTATGTTTTGCTATGAATGAACTTCTATGAGTTTGGTCGAATATATAATGGTATAATAACATGGAATGTTGATTAATGTGCATTAAAATCTATTACATGTTGTCTATGTGTGTCGACGGATCAATGTGTTGTATTCCCTAATATATGTATGATTTCGTTCCTTGGTTTGTATTGAGTGGCCCGATGAAGTTGAAAATAAGAAAATTCCCTTCCATAAATGTAGAAAACTAGTTCTAGAAGTCCCCATAAATATCTCAGGTGAGACCTCATCTGCGTGACAAGTGTTTCCGATGGAGTTATACTCTGCCGGGCCAATATCTTGGGATTTTTTGATGAATAGGGAAGTATGAACCCAGGTCAACCAAAATACGCCAACAAATGGTTACGTTTTCAGTACTTGAATCATTATAATGGGTATATGTTTTGGCACCCGATGAAACCAACAATTCAAGATTGGGTTGATTACAAAGAAAAAGAGTTTGTACAGGAAAAAAGTAAAGGATCATGACTAAGCCCGACATATTGGTTAGAACGAAACCTTTACGCAGACATTCATGAGATTTTCCGTAGTGAATTCCCCATTCTATTGCATGAGTAGTTGTCAAATATTTTCAAGGGGGGGAACCCACAGAGTGGAATCCTCAGTTATTCCAACGGTTGAAAAGAGTTAGTAATCCTATATCTAGGGTTGTCGACTTCTGGGTTGATAATACTATCGAGGGATATATTATTGAGATTGCAGTCAATACCATCAGGTCATACAATTAAACAAAAAGATAATTCTTCTAGGAACCTCGAGGCCTCTATTTGAAATCCTTGAAACTGTGGATAAATATGCTGGTATGTGAAAAAGGGATCTTGAGAATGGAGTTTGACAGATAAATCTGTGTGTGAGGAGACTTGGGGTAATGTCACAAGAAAAATTGTGAGCAGAATGGACCAAAATAAGCTAATATTTTTTCTATTGATAGCGAGACCGAGAAAGAAGGTGGACGCTTGAGGAGTGGAAGGAGATTTTGGTCAAGAAAGAGAAGAAGGACTATGATAGGAAGAGGAATTGGCAACGTGACCAAAATAAGGGACTGCAAATTGGAACCACATCTCGATGGAGAATCCTATGATGAAGAAGAGGAGTATCGACTTATATCTGAAGAAGAAGAAGAAGAGTTACCAGGTCTAGATCAAGAATACGACATACCCGCGACCCCGTGTACATATCCAGAATCTGAGGTAAGACCTAAAAACACATCACCAAGTGGTTTTGTCGATCATAATAGTAGCAATAGTGGAAATAGTAATCAAGGAATTCCTAGTGGAACCTTTAATTCAACAATACCAAGAGTAAACAAAATGGAAAGAAGTGATATACAGTTACCTATATTCAATGAGAATGGGTTAGAGGACCTTGTGACAGATTGGTTCATATGTGAATCTATATCGATAGCATGACAGGTCCAATATGAGGCTATAAAAAGATCCCAGATGATCACAACCTTTAGAGGATGTGCACTTGACTGGTATATGAAATTCTCTGTGGTTCCAACAGGGATCCCTCATAAATCATTAGATTAGATCCAGATGGGATTGATAGAAGAGTTCAAGAATCCTAATTCTGAGTCGCAATACATCACATAATTAAAAATGATCAAGCAGTTGCTGACAGAATATGTTTGGGAATTTGACCAAAAAAAAAAAATTCTAATGGACAATGTAAGTTTTCAGACGTCGAATGTCCAACAAAAATAATTTGTGGAAATGGTACCACATATTCATATTATTTTGATGCAATTGAAGTTTGTATCCTAGAGCGAAGCTCTCAAGCTTACCATGAAATTGGAATCTTCACCAGTTGGAGAAACTGGTGCAGGAATGATGCAGATATAGTCACATCTTGCTAACCTCACACCGCAGATAAAAGATATCAAGAAAGGAAAATAAGTATAGGAGGAACTATGGTGTACAATATGCATAACTGAAGGCCATCATAAATATTCATGTCCAACATTCATGAATTATCTTCGATTAGGAGCACCGAATCCTATCAATTCACAAGGAATGCCCTGGTGTAGGAGTTATCATACCAAAGGAAACCAGTCGGAGGAATGCCTGTATTTACATAAAATAGTAAGTGCACAATCCATCCTGTATTGTAAATTATGTTGATCAGTGGGTCACAACGAGAAATAATGTATGGCATATCAGTTTCTACAGGAGAAAATAGTTGACACATATCTAATGAAAAATGATGAACAGATGCAAGTCGAGCGAGCTCAAGAACAATACCCTCAACCCAAGGGGGTAGTATTTTTAGAGGTCAAGGACGAGGAGGAGGATTTGGTCATGGAAGGGTAAAAGTCATTTGTTATGATTGTGGACAACCTGGACATTTTTCAAGACATTGAAATAATCCTAATTCAACGTGTTCATATTATAAATCATTGGAACACAATGTCAAAGAATTCCCTCAGGTGATTGCTAAATGACAGACCAGAAACATGGGAAACCAGAACCCACCTCAAAATTCCAATCCAAACATTCAGAATATTTATGCTAAACCATAGGAGCCTAATATTGTGGTCGTGACAAGAGGATGTGTTACGACTGGAGGAGATCAAGGGGTTCCATACAGAAAACCAAGAGTTTGATCGACACCACAAAATAAAGTTCCATTTAATATCCATAAAGAAAAGGAAGTGTTCTTTGATGCACGTCATGAGTTCATTGATAGAAATCAAGCATCGAATTCCACTGTTGTCCCAATATCAAGTGAAGGACCATTCTTGGAAATGCCTCAATGATTTGAACAATTATTTCAATTAAAATTGATAGAGAAGGTCAATAAGTTGAAATATTTCTTTAAAAGTTGTTTAGCATTAATAAAAGATAAGGATGTTGTGGTAGAACTAGCAGCTTTAGTTGAAGAACCTCAAACAAGTGTGCAACAAGAAAAGAAAGTTAACCACATTGGAAAAAGAATAAAAACTGGTCATGAGCGATGGATGAATTACCAACTAGGTGATTATGACATGGATTATATTATTCTCGACTTGGGATCACATGTTAATATTCTCACCGGATAGACATGACTAAGTATGGGAAATTTGAGACTAGTATGGTCTCCCTTTCATGTGATATTATCCAACCAGTTGAAGGTTCTTCCTATTGGTCGACTGATACAAGTTCCTGTTGAGATAAAAGGATTTAGTACATATGCATATTTTGAATTTATAGACATATTCGATGATACAAATCTGTATCCCGCACATCTGGGGATTATTTGGGCTATTGAAAATCAACCCATTATAAATTCCTAGAAGAAGATATTAACATTTGAAGATGCATAACTAAGGGTGGTCACACCAATTGATCCTATGGAAGGCTAGAGATATTTCAAGTAGGTAAACCGTTAAGGAAAAGATGGATATATAGATCATATATACAATATTGCTTCTACGATGGATGACTATGTTAATTCGACAGTCGATGGAAAAATCAGTTGGTGAAGTATTAGTTCATGCTCGTCCAAATCAAGAGAAGCTCTGGAGAACTAAAATAACCAACTACATGAAGTATCAATGCGAAAATGCGTAAGAATAAAAAAATATGTGCGATGGGTAAGTGCTGAGGTATATGATATACCTACATATGAATGTTTACCTAACTTAGGATATTTTCTTATAGAGTTTGAAGAAACTTTATTTGAACCTCAACGCTTGTTAGACCTAGATTTTGCATTGAAGGATACACCTGCAAGATGGTGAGTTCCTCATAATCAGTCTATTTCAGAATAGCCTCAATGTCAAAGGTTGTTGGAAGTACGATTTGGAGAAAAGGTTCTCTACACCGTTCAGAAATATATAGGATTGACTAATCACGTTGAGCATATTAAGTATCATTGCGCAACATGGGAGACATCATCGTGACCGAAATGGGTCCACCAGTTCATACATGCATTAGACACGATACCAAGAAAATGGTATACATTGGTTCAACTGTGATGACAAACATTTGATTGGAAAGAGTTAGCTTCCAGTTTCACACATACATTTGAGTTTCATGATGATAATCCGACAAGTGATGTTGCTTTGCAAGTAATAAAAAATAAGAGCTTCGAAGACATTCTTGTGTTGATGACAAGTTTACATTAGATCAACGTGACCATTCAAAATTGGATGGAGTGCTACAATATAACAGGTGAACTTGATGATGCTGACCCACATGACATAAATATTCCTGAATCCAAGGGTACTCAAGTAGTGGATGGGTAAGACGTATCAAGTGACAATTTTATGAATCCTCTTAAAATAAAGAAAGTAAATATTGGTTCTCCATAGAACCTGAAATTTGCCAATATCAAAGACTAATGGGATGATGAGACCGTAGGAAATATTACTGACTTATTACATGAATTCCAGGAACTATTCCCCACAAAATTTCCAGAAATGAAAGGGATTTTTAGTGGTATGGGAGAAATGAATATTCCCCTAAAACCTGACACCAAACCTATCAAACAAAGACCGTAGAGACTCAATCCAAGATATAAAGAAAAAGTCAAGATAGAGTTAGACAAAATGCTATATGTGGGAATTATAGAACCTGTTAAGGAATTTGAATGGATTAGTACTATGGTAGTGCAAGACAAGAAAACTGGCGAAGTTTGTATATGTGTCGACCTGAGGAAGATGAATGATTCCTTCCTGCATGATCCATTTCTGACCTCATTTACAGATTAAGTGTTGGAGAGCATTGGAGGACAAGAAGTATATTCATTTACTGAATGATTCTCTGGTTACCATCAAATCATGATTGCAAAGGAAGATTGATACAAAACAACCCTTGCGACATAATGGGGATGCTTACAGTTTACCGTAATTCCCTTTGGACTCAATAATGCTCCTGCTATTTTTTCTAGAATAGTCGTAGCTGCTTTTAAGGATTTCATCCATAAATTTCTTGAAGTATACTTGGATGACTAGACAGTATATGGACTAGTAAAATATCACATTGAGAGTCTCATAATGATGCTCGACTCATGTAGACAATTCCATATTTTCCTTAATTTAAAGAAGTGCATTTTTTGCGCCCCTTTTGGAATCCTGTTGGGTCATGTGGTTTGTTAAGATGGAATACTGATGGATCTTGCCAAGATCACGATTATTGTTGACCTACCACCACCCTCGATAGTGAAACAGTTGAGAAATACATTGGGACATATAGGTTATTAAAGAAAGTTCATTAGAGGATATGCATAGGTTATAGTCCCTATGGAAATTTTTTTGATGAAAGATGTCAAGTTCCAATGGAATGAGAAATGCCAAGAGAGTTTGGATGTTCTTAAAAATAATATGGTCACAACACCTATATTTTTATTTCCATACTGGAAAACATAATTTCATGTACATGTTGATGCGTCATCTGTCGTGCTTGGCATTGTACTCGCAACCAGGAGATGGCTTGATTGATCACCTTATTACATTTGCTAGTAGAAAATTGTTGATGACAAAAAATAATTTTACTACTACTGAAAGAGAAGGACTTGGTATGGTATATGCTCTCCAAAAGTTTCAACATTATCTGCTAGGAGGACACTTCAAAATGTATACAGACCATTCTGCATTGAAGTACATGGTTAATAAGCCAGTGTGGGGGGGGTATTTGTCGATGGATTCTCCTATTTCAAGAATTTGACTTTGAGATTATTATCAAAACAGGTCGATTGAATTTGGGACCACACCATCTGTCAAGATTAGAAAGTGGATAAGAGTCTGTAAGTCTCGACAATAATATTCCTAATGCATAACTATTTGTAGTTAAGATGATTGATGATCACTACAAAGATATTGTATATATTTTAACTAAAGGATATGCACTATAAGGATTTAATACAACACAAAAGAAGCAATTAATTGTAAAATCTATAGATTTCCAGCTGAGCACACAGAAACTAAATAAGATGGGACCAGATGAAATACGTCATCACTGTGTTATGGAGTATGAGCGACCATTGGTGTTAAATGACATACTGGTGTCGTAGGAGGTCACTATGCAGGAAACAAAATGGTGTGCAAGATATTATAGGAAGGATTGTGGTGGCCTACTATGCACGTAGATGCTTGAGATTATTGTTAGGAATGTGATATTTGTTAAAGAACTAGAAAATGTTGTGACGAGATGAGATCTCGATGGTACCACAGGTGACTTTGCAGGAATTTGATAAATGGGTGGTTGAATTTGTGGGCCACATTAACCCACCAGGAAAAAAAATTGGTGCACGTTACCTAATCATTGTGACATATTACTTAGCTAGATGGGATGAAGCAACACCAGTAAAGGATTGTACTATTGCAATTGTTGCACGATTTTTATTTGACCATGTTGTGCCCTGATTTCGATGTCTATAGATTTTGGTAAGAAATCAAGTTACACATTTTGTGAATCAGTTGATTGACAAATTAATAGAGGAGTTTTAGATTCAAATCCAGAAGGAAACACCATATCACCCATAAGTGAATGGTGTTGCCGAAGAATTCAATAAGATATTGGATAATGCATTGAAAAAATATGTAATGTTTAGAGGGATGATTGGGATTAGAAGATACCCGCGGTATTATGGGATTATCTCAAAACATGTAAAAATTTGACAGGACAATCTCCATTTAGATTGGTTTATGGTACCTAGTCTCGGCATGGCTACGATTACAGAGATGACAGATGTTGGTGCTATAGACGAAATCTTATCGTAACTGGTACAGTTGGAAGAAGATCACTTTGTCATAGGCTATTATCAGTGTGTCGAGAAGGAGCAACACATTAATTTCAATCAATTATAGATCGAAGATACTGTCCTCCTCTATGATAGTAAATTATCGGAAGCATCCTGACAAGTTTCGAACACATTGGATAGGACCATATGTTATCATTCATATCACTGAAGGAGGTTCATCCCAATTACAAAAGTTATATGGTACACCCTTCAAGGGGTTGGTGTTGGCCCTAGGAAAATTTAAAAAGAATAATGATCGAAAAGATGAAGATTATGGTCGAAAGACGACTAAAAGCTGTGATGGAAGAGGAATAAAGCAAGTCAAAAAGTGGAGTTCGAATTAATTTTGGTAAAGAGTTAGTTAGAATAAAAGTTTTCTCTTAGTAATAAAACATGATTGTAATTCGGGTCGATAGTGCCTATTTTAAGATGTAATGGGGTGGGTTAAATTAGAAAGACAACTTGTTGACTGACAGTTGAAAGTTAGTCGACGATTAAATCAAGTAACGTAAAAAGTTTATAAAAGCGTCGATCCAAGTTGTGCGTAGACAAAAACAATGATGCCAGGAGAAGGAAAGCAAGAATTGTAAATCATAAAAACATTGATCCAAGATGCGTGCAGATAGGTGGGATATTCAGAGAGACCAAAACCAGATATATTGGATCAATGTGTGGATATGACATAATGGTTGGAATGATACCTTTACACATACATTCATGAAATTTTCTTTAGTGAATTTTCCATTGTATTTCATGAGTAGTTGTTGAAGCTAGCGACCTAGAATACATTTTTTCAGGGCGGAGAACCTACATAGTGGAGTCCTCAACTGATACAGTGGTTGAAGAGAACTATAAATCCTATATCAAGGGTTTTGGAATTTTGGGTTGATAGTATCTTGGAGGGATATATCACATAAATTTCAGTTGACATGATAAAAGCATACAGTGAAGTGGAGAGAGACTTCTTCCAAGAACCTAGAGGTATCTATATGAAATCTTTGAAGTTATGGATTGAGATGTTGGTATGTGAAAAAGGGATCCTGAGAATGGAGTCCTATGAGTAAATATTTATGCATGGAGAACCAAATTAACGTCATAAGAAATATTTCCAGCAGAATGGACGAAAATAAACATATATTTTTTATATTGATAGCGAGATTGAGTAAGAAGGTGGTCACCTAAGAAGTGGAATAATATTTTAGTCGGGAAAGAGAAGAAGGACTACGGATAAGAGAGGAAGTTGCAGTGCGACCGAAAGAGAGGACTAGGAATCGGTACCACATATTGATGGAGAGTCTTGCGAAAAAGAATAAGATTATCGTCTTATATCTGAATAATAATAAGAAGAGGTACCCGATCCAGATAAAGATTACTACATACTCACGACCCTACATACTGTTGGAGTCATTATCCAACTTACACACTTTATTTAGTCAATTTTGTCCTAATTACCCACTATCCTAAGTTTATTGACTCAGTTGGTATCATCATCAACACACCATGACATCAACATGAGCACACCCATGCCCTCCTTCAATCAAGGAGGACCACTAAGCCTTCTCCTTCAATCAGGGATGCTAACTAAGCTTCCTCCTGTAATCAAGGAGAAATTTTGGGGTGATCCGAGTGTCATAAGTGCACCAAATAGTTAACTGAATGTTGTTTCACCTAACAATCAGTTAAGATTAGTTGTAAAGGATCCTCCCTCATGTCATTGCCTATTTTGGGCTGATTTGGGTGAATTGGAGTGAGTTAAAGCGCCTCCAACAACTTCTGATGACCTGTATTAGTTCATTTTACTTCATCGGAGTTGTCTGGAGTTAATTATGCACTACCACCTACTGATTGACATGCTGTGACATGTACTTGATTCACATTAAGTTAGACTCGATCATTTATTAAACTTCGATTGAGTTAGGAATCGGTTAGATTCAATCATGGCTAGATTAGTGGTTAACTAAGTGTGTTTAGTGTGGCTACAGTAGGTTAAGGTACACCCATCCATGCAATTTGAATGACCTTCGTTGAATTCAAATTGTCTTGGCGTTCATGCATTTTGCATGACATTGTATTATTGATTTTCATTCCATTATTGATTATACAGAGCTGCAACCTCCTATTGCAGTATCGTTATGTCATTTCATGCATAAATTGTCTTAAATCTCTTGTAAGTCTATTCTTTGTATCAAGATTGTTGTGACAGAATTTAATATGGTATCAGAGCCACGACGGGACAAAGCTCTTTCTTCAAAAAATCACGATTTTTGATGGATCTAGCATGCAAATTTGAGCAAAAAGCTCAAAATTTCCAGCACTGCACCAGAAGCCGAAGGATTACCACTTAATACCCCAAGTAAAGGATATGTTGGGTGTGATGAAAACCTGAAATGTGCAGGTTTTTTGACCTTACGGTGCCCTTTTTGTGTTGATTGTAGGTTTTTACAGGTTCTTCACTACATTCGCTACAACAACTCCATGGATTCTAGTATGAATCCTCTCACTCCTTTTAATTACCGCCAATGGAAGTAGGATATGGAGATTCAGCTCCATTGAAAAGGGCTCTACCCGGTCACAATGAACACAGAAACAGAGCCTAATGCTACTACTGGGAAGATAATGTACTAGAATAAGATGGACGAGGCTTATGGTTTCTTGTGTTTGTCTATCTCCCGAGATCTTTTTTTCCACATCACAGGATTGAAGACTCCAAAGGAGATTTGGGATAAGCTCGCTTCCTTGTTTGATAATCAAGACGATCTATGAATCTATCAGCTTGAAAATGATCTTATTTCCCTGAATCCAGGAAACTACAAAACCATGAATGATTTTTTCACAAAATTCAAGAACTTGGTGCTCCAGTTGAAGCAGTGCAAGGTTGAGAAGGATGAAGATTAGCTCATCCTAGCTATCCTCTCAAAACTTGGTTCGGATTATTCAGTTTTTGTTTCTACATTCCATACTGGGAAGCTAACAATCCCAAATTGTAAAATGCCTTCATCCAGTCCCTCAAAACCGAGCATGACAAGCTTGTGCAGATGGGGATCATTAGATCCTCAAAAGATCAAGCTCTATTTGCTTCGGGGCCCAAATATCCGAAGAGTAAAGGAAAGCAGAAGAATCCAAAGGATAAATTTGATGCTTCAAAGCCTAAAGAAAAGAACCAATAGCAAGAAGAGTCTTCCGGCTCAAAGAAACAAAAGAACAAAGGAAACCAAGGAAAAGAGAAAGTCCAGTGTTCCTATTGTGGGAAGGGATTCCACCCTGAACATGCTTGCATGAAGAAAAATCTTGATGAGATGACTTACCTCCTTTAGAGAAACAATATCAATCTTTCAGAGAGTGTCCGGAAGAGATATAATAAAGATCGGGATACCCAGTAAGAAACAGGACATGCTCTCATGGCAAGCACCTTGAAGCCCAAAGCTCTCCGCATAGAATCTGAAGCTTTGAATCACATGATGGCAAGCAGAGTTTCCTTCTCATCCCTGGACACTGACAAAATAATTCCCATCCACATGGGAGATGATTCTACCATCATTTCGAAAGGAAAAGGTACTGTAAATATTGAACATGGCAGTTTTTTTGATGTTCTCACTAGTACAAAATGAGCAATTAGCTACTACGTGACTACAAATTCTAGTCACCACAGGTTTTTCAAGTGATTTACTACTAAATATGAGCAATTTTGATTGACCCAACTATAAATGACTAAAATTAACGACTAAGTTAGTCACCAGTTAACAAATATGACTAGACAATAAGTGACAGAGTTAAAAATGACTAACATAAAAGACTAATTTAGTCACGACATAAAAAATGACTAACTAGAAGAATATGAATTAGTCATTTTTAATTGTGTCATGGAAAATTGCAATTGTGACAATGAAGTGTTACAATTTAGTAAATTTTGTAAATTGTCTACCTGCTATTAGTAATATTGGTGCCATGCACCTCAATCTTCAGAGATCCAACAAAGCAATTGAACGAATTTTCTCTTGACCGTCTTTATTCCTGCTACACCATTGAAGCAAACCATTAAGCGTGTGCCAAAGGAAATTAGGTTCCTACAGTTATGAATTAGGTACTAGAACTAGTACCATATCGATACCTAGAAGCATCATAGCTAGTTGTTGATCCTTCAATGTAAGAGTCCCAAGTCCCATACTGAGGTGTTTTTCTAACTTCAATATAACTATCATGATTTGTGACCATCGAACTAGCTGCACCAATCGACGTAGCTTCACCAAGACCAATTCCTTTAAACGTCGTAGCAGTTGATCCAATAATAATTGAACCGATGGAAGTACCAAGAACAATATTTTAACCAATCAAAGACTCAATTATAATTAAACTGGGGTGCTGACCCAGAACCAGTCTCAAATCCATATGCAGTAAAGGTAGAAGCCCGACCCCATCTCGAAGTTTTAGGTAAATATTTCGATTCCTCGATCTCTAATAGTCCTCACCTCGCAGAATATGATATGTATAATGTAGTGATGACTTCTGCTTATCACTATCAAGTTAAACCTCCTTTATGCATTATTGGTGAGGTAAATTTTGCATCTGACGTCACCACCCTCCCGATTCACGATGTGCACAACTAGAGACATCCAGTGAGGTTTCTATAACTCCAAAAGTTAGTGGATGTGTTTTCTGGCACCAAGCCTCTTCTCTAAGTGCAATATTATTGTCAACTTGTACACTCAAAATTAGTTCAACTGATTGTCGTCAATGCTATTGGGCATTTGTCTAGTTATGTGTTGGTAAGTTGAATCCTTTTGGGTTAATAGTAACACTAATCTATGTCGATAAGTTTATTAGGGATGCCATTCATGACTGTGGGGACACATCCAGTGGATTTTCCCACAATATTTATTCGAAAAAAATAGAAAAGTTAAATATCATGAATGAATATATCAATCTTTAAGCCCCAACTTTAGTTAGAGTAATAGCTTGAGTGGGTCTAATGGTTAAGAACGTCATGTGTTTCCTCCTAGGAGGTCACATGTTCAAATCCAGAGGGGGGTAGGGTATGTACACCTATGTAGACTTCAGCAGTTAAATAGTTGCACAGAGGAGGTTCCTTGTCCCACAAATAAGGGGGTCTCATACAACAAAATTGGTGTCTCGCTTGAATGTGATCTTAAAAATAGATTATTATTATTTCTTGAAAATAAGGAAATAACTTCAACACAAATGGAATGGAAGTACACAAAAAATCCCTTTAGCAAAATAGGTCTACCTAATCAAAACCATAGATTATTCTCAAGAGATCAACACCTCAAGTGATTGGGAGATAAGTTTCAGACTCTAAATCATAAGCTACTAGAACGATTAACATAAATTTAAACCTAATTAATTACTAGGAACTTTAAATTCGTTATTATTATTTTTATTATCATAGAACAACAATAATTATATTTACACCCTAAAAAAAATTTAATGTTTTCGTTTACAAATCCATGAATATTATTATTTTTATTATCATAGAACAACAATAATTATATTTACACCCCCCAAAAAATTAATGTTTTAGTTTACAAATCCATGAATATTATTATTTTTATTATCATAGAACAACAATAATTATATTTACACCCCCCAAAAAATTAATGTTTTAGTTTACAAATCCATGGAAAGGACTTGAGTTCTTGATATCTACTTTGAAATTCATTGAAAATAAGATTATACAGGCCACTTAAATTTAGAGAAAACACTCGCTTGGTATGTGAAAGTTCCTCTTTGGAATTAAACAGGCGTGGAGTGGCGAGTAGCGTTCAAAATTGAACCCTTTCGAGCCCTTCCAAAGGGTTCGAGCCCTTCCTAGAAGTGTAAAGTTAAAATTTCCCTTAAAACAAAAATTAAAATCTATATTTTACCCTTCTAATTAAGAAGGGCATAATTTATGTCAACATTTCAAAAGAAGGGCAACATTTGAAATTACCCATCCATATAAATTTCTCAAGATATTGAATTTCCTATGCTATAAATTTCAAATCGTCATTCAAAATATTGGAAATTTGATAAATTATAATAACTCACTCACTCATGTCATGCACTCATTGCTTAGCTGTGCAAGATGATCAGTAATGATTGATCACTATGAGACACTAGCCATCAATATGTGACTCTGACTCCCAATGGGGCTGTAATCTAAAGTGTGGAAATGTGTCAATGACTACGACTATAACAACAGATAGCAACTACTAGTCTACTACTAGGGCCAAAACAAGCTCAAAACTTTGTTCCTACTACCGATGTGAACCTCGCTACCAATGTCCACTCTTTTTTAGTCAAAATGAAATTCAAAAGGCCAGTTTGATGAGTCCTCCTCTACAAGACTTCATTTCTTGCATGAATATCATGGACTCATGACAACTATAAACAACACTCGATGTCATGCAAATACAAATAATGGCATGTAGCTAAGATCACAAACTGTACATAGGTCGATTTATGCAATGCTATAGAGAGGTGTCATTGGGCACACGATATGGAGAAACAATGAGTTAGAAAAAACATTTGGACCAAAGCACTTGCACAATGGTTATTAATAAAATTAAAAAAACAATTGTTGGCTCAAGGATAGTCTTTCAATTTGATGGGTGGCATTATCATGATGTAATCTCCCTTCGTCCTTTTATACATTTGTGGTTTCTCACAACAATTGTTCTCAACGGTCACCACCAAAATACATATTAAAATTACCTATGCTTACATCCTCTTCTCTATAATCCTCATCTCATAGTCATAACTAAGGATTATTATGCATGCACATCCTCACATTATAATATCAATTAGGTCAAGGTGCAAAGACAACCATAAAACATCAAATGTGTCAAGATGCAAAGAGTAAGAGACAACTATAAGTAAGTATTATATTAAATTTACCATATAAGAATTTAATTGAAACTATCAACTGAGATTTGACACGTTGGATTGTTGTGATATTCTTATCACTCCTTACTGATGTGATTGCAATGAATTCTTTGAAGGTGAAGTCTATAATTTTAGGTCTTCTTCCTAATTATCATGCCTTTTGGTAAGACAAAAAGGAGGGTAGAGTCCTGCAACATGGAAAACAGTTTTGACATAGAGGTATACATATTAATTGTTTTCATTAAATAACTTAAATTTCCTACCTATGACTATCGATTCACTGAATCGTTGACTGGTACAAAACATAACAAATTTGAGAGCCGTGAGCCCTTAAATACTCACACCTAGAACTTTCTCAAATCTAGCCATTAGTAAACTTCTTTTGGTATTTTGGTTCAATTTAAAAGGCAGATTGTTGAGGCTCAGACATGCAATGTGTTGCAAGGCTTCAGTTGACTTAGGATTGATTCCATTTCCCCTCCATCCCATACATGTATGCTTTCACGACAAGTGTTGAACAACATAATTTGATGCCCCAACCCCGGTTATGCTAGCGTTGCTAACTTGCTTGGTATCTAGGATTTGTTTTTTTAATGTTTTATGAGTTGTGTATTATTTTTTATTAGGTGCCCAATCCCCATGATTCTTACATCTCTCAAGTTTGGATTGTTTCCCTCTCTCTAGTTTAAATTAATTTTTTGGTTATATATATATATATATATATTATAGCCTCGTTTTGCTTAGTGACTTCATTTTGTATATAGTTAATAGTAAGTAATTCTCTCATGGTTCTAGTTATTCTTTAAGATTATATTTAGTTACGACGTCTTGCAATATGCATAAGGTCGAGCGGATGCCCCAATATGGTTATCACATAGTCTAAGTAGTTTTTTTGTAATGAAGTGTGCTCCAACTTGAAAAAATACAATCAAATAGTTGTTATGTTAGTGAACTATAAAATTAATGATATATATATGACAAATTAATGTGTTCAAAATACGCTTGATTGAAAATATATCATTTTTTCATGTGCTCCTAGAATAAATAACCTTCCAATTGAAATTAAGACACCCCCTTCAAATTTGATCATTGGTGGCGAGCGACAATGAATTCAAAGGTCAAGTCAAAGTAGCAGGATTCTTCACGACATGTTTACAAATCTGGAGTTGCAGGCTATGGAGGGAAAGCATCCGCAGTTAATCCCAAGAAATCTGGCTAGGTGTGGATTTATCAAACATATATCACAAGAATTTACTCAATTACTCAATTACATTCTCCAATTTGTCACACAAAGATCCTTGGATTGAAAAGCATTTGTTTTTTTTCACTTGCGACTGGATACTGTCAAATCCAATGCTATCGGTGGACCATAACCATTTTTGGAGGAATTGGGTATCCAGTGTCCTAGGGAGCCAAGTTTTCCATCATTTAGTTTAGCATTTAGCACTGATTCTCACCATTAACATCAATTTGGAATGTCCAGTTTATTTTTATTATTATCTTGATTGGAAACGTTTTGAGGATTTGCACTGCAGGGAATTGACTTTGTGCCAAGTCAAACAAGTAAATATTCCAGAAAAATTGTACAGAACTTGCTCTCAGCCCTAATACTTATTCCTTTTAAATTAATACTATTTGGGTGGAACATTTCACAGTAAGAATGAAACCCTACTGGATTGCTTAATATTTTACCAACCTCATCCATGAACCAAGGTCCCATGGGCCGATTGGTCAAATTGTTTGGACCCTAATGCACATCGCAAAGGCCTAAACTAAATGACAACATAAACTTGAAAGCACTTCCAGAAGCACACCCTTACCGGCTGCACCACATAGAGTGGGTTCCAGGGTTGAGGGGTAGCTATTCAACAAAAATTGCTTGAGACATACAGCTGGCTTCACCCCTTCAATACTCCTCTCTAAGGGTGGGGCATACCACTGCGAGAATGGAGACCTGGTGGACACTTGACACTCTGTCATCCAAAACAATGAACCAACGTGCCTTGTTGGAAAATACCTATATTTTAAGTTTGCCCTATTTATTTGGACATTGATGGAATGGATCTCGCAGTGAAAGATGGCGATTTATTCCACAGGAAGTACTATTGTTGATGTATGGCACAATTAATATTTTCATAAGAAAGAAGGTTGATCACCCTTAGTATAGGTGACATAGCTGGAACTTGATGCTTCTCCAAATCACCACCTTGCTTTTGATTTGATAGCCATAACTGTTTTGGAAGAAAATCATGTGCATGGGTGTACACACACAAAATCTGATATGTGCATTGTTTCTTGGCATTGTTGATTTTGATATGTACATGGAGAAGTAGAAACAATACATGGGAATAACCCTTGAAAAACAACTTATTTATGTAACAAACACCAAGAGCATAGGCTGTAGAAAACTACATTACCTTTTACAATAAAAAAGAAGAGAAGACTAATAGTTATGCCGAGTCTCTAACCTTCCTTGAACAAGATGAAAGGGCTTCAAAGATCCTTGTGGAGGTAGGGTGCTTTCCATGACACACCCCTTAACTACTTGGAAGGAGTATTGCAATTTGATTTTCTGGGCCATACTTCATTGTGATAATCTTAACATTTATATGCTAGAAGTCTGACATATAGAAGCCCCAAAGTACCTAGTTCTCATTTTGTAGCCATTCTGCTTTAGCTTCTTTGAGCCTATCAACCATTTCCTCATCTTTTTCTTCTCCTCTTCATAGGTCTGGAACTTGCCAGGACACTACCCTGGATCAAAGCCTGCAATTTATGGTGCATATTCATCTGTCCATCTGCATGCCTACAAGTGGATACCCAGGCCTTCAAAGGAAATCCAAACTTCTCTTTTAAGCACCAAGGTCAAGACATACAATCTTCCTGGATAACAACATACCTAGGTTGTCAATGTAGATGCTCTAATGTTTCTCTACATTCTTCTTTCAGTGATTCATGATGTCATTGTAGATGCTCTAGTTTGATTACTTCATTAAACTAATTAATTTCCTCAGGTGTCACCGCGATTCATGATGTATGTCACATGTAGGCATGAACATAGATGATTAGTCATTGATTTCTATATTGATTTTGGTTACTGTCAATGTTTTAAACTATATGCTATGTAAATGCTGATTTTTGATTTTGACCTTTTTGTGTTTTGGTGTAGGGAAATCGGGCAATAGTGGAAATTCAACTTGCAGATTACATATACCCTGCATTTGACCAGGTAAATTATTCATTTGTGTATGTACATTTGGATTACTAAATTTGGCACACAAAAAAAGAGTGAAAGGTTTAAATCACTGTTACTGGACTTTAACTAAGGTCCCCATAATTTGAAAGAATGAAACTTAGAATGTTATTTCAGCAAGCCGAAGTACATGGCTATTGGGTTATGTTTTCACCCTGCATTGGGACCTCCTTTAATATAACTTTTCTTCTTTTACACACACACACACACACACATATGCTTATATGCAGTGGTTACCTGTTTGTTGTCACTAACTAAAATGGTGGAAATTTGTCTTTCTCAAGAATTCCAATTGGAAGTTTGAACCTTCCCAAGGATGAAATTGATCCTATTATATGAAACGACATGAAATGTGTAAAGAAATTTATATCAACCACCATTTAGTGTCTTCCTTCATCTCAAAACTTTTTCTTTGCATTCAAGTAGATTTACATTGGATGGCTTGTAATGGGTTTGTAGACTATTCGAAAGGGAAGTGAGTATTGTCATTGGTAATCTTTTCTATTCAATGTTCTCTCTTCTTTCACTGATTAAATATTAGAGAATCTTTAGTCCAGGCGTCGAGTTTTAAACACTGATTTTTATATGTACCAACAACCATGTTGGGTTTCTGAGAAAACAACCTCATATTCTGCTTGTACAAATATCAAAATAACAAATGAGCTGAATTATGGTGCAAAATGGAAGGATGTCAGTATGTGAGAAGATTGTCATGTCACAAGTTGTCTTCATTGGATGTGAAAAAGCTAATCTATTGACAAGTATGTTACCATACTAGAGCCGAATAGAGGGTGTCTACTAAATGTATTTGCTCAAAACATGTGCTTGGAAAGACAATTATTAAAGTCCTTCCGTGTACATTAGGAATCAATCTAAAACCCCTTTGAACCCCATTTCTGTAGAAATTTTATCTTTAAATCCCTTTTTACCCCTTATTTCTACTAGTAACCCCCCTGAGAGCTGAATGGCTCAGAAAATATGTAGTTCTATCCAAAATATGAGATCAAGACATCCACTATAGGTTCTCTCATTCCCTTTCATGGAAGAGTAAATACCATTATAGATGCATTTATTGTCTAGTTATTTGTGTGAATTAAGCTAATGATGTTAAGAATATAAGATTATGTTTTAATCTAATAAGTGTTTTTCTTCAGCCACTCTTCATAGCCTTTGGGCTTACCATATAATGGGGCACAACCTCCTATTCCAGAAACAGTGAGGTTGAGCATTTGCATGCTAGTGAAGTGATGTTTATTTTGATTTCTTATGTTTGAAACTATTGCCAATCACTGTTATATCTAAAATGGCAATGACAATCTCCAGAATTGGGTCGTATGACCATTGACATGTGATGAATCCCAATTTTCTTTCATTATAGAGGTTTAGTTTCCCGTTTAACATTTACATTCACCTCCTATGTCCTATGTGTCAACTTGACTGTAAAGTTATGTATTGTGACTAATAGTATACAACTTCATTCACAAACTATTGTGGAAAGGAAATGGAAAGAAAATAACAACTATAGGCACAGTGTACTATTTATCTAATTTTTTAATGCTATTTGCTGTAAGGGAATACTGGCATAGTTTCCATTGAACACTTGCCCTTGCTTTCTATAGATTGTGAATGAAGCTGCAAAGTATCAACATCGAAGTGGAAATTAATTTAACTGTGGAGGTATATTGTTTCCTTCCTGAGTATGTTAGATGCATCAGCCCTTATGTTACCTGCATATGATTGGTTGTTTATGGCTGAGTTTTCTAGGTGCATTCTATACACAAATTTCAATTATCTTCTTTATTTTGAACGTGTTCATCAGTTCAGGTGTTGCTACTATTTACATATTATTGACTTTTGAAGTTTCCACTTGCTTATTAGTGCTGATTAAGATACAAGATTAATTAGTCCTTATGGTGAGCCCAAGTTTTTAAAGAATGATTCTTCTCGGGTTTCACATACGACATTAAACCAATCAATTCCATTGTTTGTGTGCCAAATCATTATGATTTTCATTTCATTGTAAATCTTACTAATTCATCCCCTGGCACTGTCAAGGGTGTCCTTGTTTTTTTAATATAATTTTGTTTTCATTACCATTTTTATTTCCCTCATTACTAAATATACTTATTTTACATATTTATTTTACCTGTGTATTTTTAGTAAGAGTGTTTCTATCTGTTCATATATACAGTGGAAATCACATTCAGGGTGAGAGGTTAAGCCAAGTGAAACTTAGTCAACCTCCCAGATACTTGCTAGATTTAAATTAAAAAGGATGAGAATAGTAGCCAGTTTGGGTATGTCTGAAATTGAAAAGCATAAACAGTCTTCCAAGAGGTGGCATGGTCTAGCCAATTTCCCTATGAAACTAAGCAGAAATCTACTATGACAGGCACCAGAAAATATAAGCATAAATCTTGAGATAGGGACCAGGAAAACCTAAGATTAAGCTTCCTCCTACTCAATATAAATGGGGTGCTTTAGATTTCTTCCAGCGTGGAGCTTGGTGTCCTCCGCAACTGGTTGAGTCCTCATGAGCATGTCTTTGTTCTGAACTCCCTTTTCCCATAGTTGAGGACAAAATTACACCTAGAAGGGAGTTGTATTTTCCATCTGATAGTTGAAGAGTGTCCAAGATGTGGTCCAGGATATGATTATTCTGTTCTGGTTGGCTGTCCATGAGACATGTGGTCATCTCTTGGATAGAGGGAAATTGTGAATGAATAATGGTGACCCTACTTTGAGATATTCCCTTATTTGACATGATCTTCTCCAGCTCCTTATCAATTGTTTGGTTGCAGCTGCCCCTTCTCTTTTGAGGAAGTTTATCTTCTTCTGGATGTTGGAGGCCTTGTGTTTGGCAGCGAAATCCTTAACTTATGCCTGTGAGTGCGAGATTGGGAAACCCCTTTTGCTTTTGGCTTTGGGGTTTGCCCCTGCATCCTAATGTTCTTGCTTGAGGCCATTTCCCTCAGCAATGAGCAGAGTTGTAGCATAATCCATCCCTGTAGTTGTTGAACCAACAATTCTTTGGGGTCCCCTACCAGAGTTTGGTTCCTCATCTCTCTTTTTCATGAAATGCTGATTTTTAGTGTTGTGACAGTGCAGGCAGAGAGCTACAGAGTTGATCACTACCTTCACGGATATAAGTAAACTATAAAAATCATCTCTTTACCATGGCAACAAGCCATTTTTCTTCTAGGATAACTCCCAGGATTCTGCATGTACCATGTGCATTGTCTTCCAGCGTGGTGGTACAGTTTTCCTCCTGAATTGGCTCCACATAAATGAGTTTGGACTCATTATGTCCTGTTGCATTTTCTCTAACATGTTGGTGATCTGTCGTTTCTCCACTACACCCATAATGGTGCCATGACATGCCTCCCTATTACCCCATCCAGGCATTTTCTTGGCCATGTTGATGTGTATATTGTTACATATTTTTATTGCCATGTTTAGTGATAATAAAAATGAAATAAGAGCTAGTTTGCAATTTTCCAAAATCAAATGTTCATGCCAATTTAAATGCTCCTTCATAATACATATGCATGGCATGATTTTTTGCATTACACTTGCTATTGAGTTTGACCTTCTCCTCCCTTTTCCTTTTGATTTGATTTTGTGATGGTGAAGCCAAGGGACCAAATAAAACACCATACTTATTCCCACTATGGCTTGGAAGGTCTGCACTGGCCATTTGTGAAGTTTAGAATCTAGATCATCGCTTATGCCATCTTTCGTGTGCTTGTCTAGTGGAGTTGTTGTAGTCCATGTTTTGAAATTTTCATTGAAATTTTCTGTCAAGAAATGATCAAAATTTATTTGTAATATTGGCTCAATATTTGATAATGATGATTCATGAAAGAGCAGTCTTAGCTCTACATTTCTCAAATATTCTTAGGACCGCACTGCCTTGAATTCATATGAGATTGAATTCTTTGTGATAAAGTAGTATTATTAGTGAGCTCATTAGAATACAAGGGTTTGTGATCTATATAAAATCCTTTCAAATAAGCTTGGTTCTCTACTTTTTTATATTATGAGGCTGGACATCATGCTCTGCATTCTGTTTAGATGTTGTCTTTCCTTCTTTGGAGATTGGTTCCTATAGGAGATCAGTAATTTACTTACCATGCTTATGCTATTTATGCTTGAATACTGATGTTCACTGTTGTGATCCAGTCCTACTGATATTGTACAGTCACTATACGATCCTTTTCTCCATTGATTGTGTGTGTTGAGCGGAATACAGAACTTGCAATTAAGCATATTTGTGTGAATAAAAACAATTGGGTGAAGGTTTGACTGATGGGATCTAAGTAGGAAGCAAAAAACTAGCAACGTAGTCAACCATTAGCTCTTTTAAAATCCAAGGCCAAGAAGAAGTTCATGATGAGATTCTTATTGTTCACAAGTTGTGTGATTTGAATCCTACATTGAGTTACAAATGGACCAACATTCTAGAAGAAACGATTAGTTATTATGATATTAAGAAGGCATAATTTTCATCTTGGGAAATGGTACTTTTAAGGAATAATTTTTGAAAAAATAGATGATGATATTAAGAAGACATATTTGGTAAACAAACAACTAACTACATATTCCTCAGTAAGGGATCATTTGAATGCTACATTTCATTGTAATACTCCTAAATTGGCAAAGGGCACTTTTAAGGAAGCATCTTTGAAAAAAATAGATGATATTAAGAAAGCATATTTTGAAAAAAAAAAAGATGACAACATATTTCCTCAGGAAGGGAGTTTCTGGAAGCTCGATACATTTCATTGTAATACTCCCAGATAGAGGAAGGAGACTCTCCAAGGTGTTGTAATATTCATAGTGATGATTGGAAGTTGTCATGACAAAAGAGAAACAAATTAGGTGCACATTATCTCATGACAAGCCAACATTTCTCAATGATGGCATTACACTTAAAAAGCATAATTCTTTTAATTTTGGAAACCATAAATCTGATAAAAATCCATGCAACCATTTTGGGTCTATTAAGGATTTATGTGGGTTTATTAATTAGCTGTGGTATTTTTATTGGATATTTCTAGGAAAAATAATTGACAACAATGACCCTAATGGTACATAAAATCCCTTGAACCCGAGTCCTATGGCTGATTCATCCTGTGCCTTCCTATTTGAGCACATACCAATTTACTATAGAGATATTTACATTGCCACTGAGGATAATTGTTCATAGGATAGTAGATATATTATTGAATCTTGTCTTCATAAGAAGCATATGTTGTCAGATAGTTCAGATCACTAGCCTCTGTGGGAAGGCACAACAATACCTTTTACATATTGTCTCAGGTCCTATTTAATAGGATACCAAAAATCTCATTGCATATTGCCACATATGCTAGCTAGTAATATAATTGGACACTATTAGCCCTATTAGTAGAATAGAAGAAATGGAATTGCATATTGGCGACCTTCTCCCTACTAATAGGATAATGAGAAAATGTATAATTGTATTAGAAGTCTCTTATGAAGAGGTTACTCTAGTCCTTATGCTAGATATAGATAGTAGCATAAATTAGACTAATTGCATTCTCATGTTGAGAAGTGTCTTGTAGAGTGATGGCATTATTTTTAGTCAGTTGGTTTATAGAAAAAAATGGTTACATATTGTATCTATTAGGCAATGTGGCATCTAAATGCCACTCTCTCTTGAGTATAGCAACCACATATCTAAAAATTAAGGACTTCCATTGAAATTTTTTGTCAAGAAATGATCAAAATTTATTTGAAATATTGGCTCAGTATCTGATAATGATGATTCACGAAAGAGCAGTCTTAGCTCTACATTTCTCAAATCTTCTTAGGACTGCATTACCTTGACTTCAAATGAGATTGACTTCTCTGTGATAAAGTAGTATTATTAGTGAGCTCATTAGCATACAGGGGTTTGTGATCTGTATAAAATCCTTTCAAAGAAGCATGGTTCTCTACTTTTTTATATTATGAGGCTGGCCATCATGCTCTGCATTCTGTTTAGATGTTGTCTTGCCTTCTCTGGAGATTGGTTCATCCAGGAGATCAGCCATTTACTTACCATGCTTATGCTATTTATGCTTGAATACTGATGTTCACTGTTATGAGCCAGTCCTACTGATATTGTACAGTCACTATATGATCCTTTTTTCCATTGATTGTGTGTGTTGAGTGGAATACAGAACTTGCAATTAGGCATATTTGTGTGAATAATTTATATCCACTATATATGTTTCATTCTCTTTTACTAAGATATGTCATGATGTATGATATTTAAAGGATCCTAACAGGTTGGTAGTTATTTGATCACATGTGCCAAGACCAGGCAAGCATGCTATTATTCTTTTTTATTTTTAGAGCACAAGGGGAGTCTATTTACAATATGTTCCAGGTGTATCAATATTTCCTGGGTTTAGTTTATAGTCATTTTCACAGATTGATGCTCTCTTCTTCATTGGATTTCCTATGTAACTGAGTCTAATAGGTCACAAGTACATTTACATGAAATGTCATTCTTGCAATGGCTTCAAAATCTTGGCATGGATTTTTTATTCAGCACTGATTTTGGAGTATAAACGAATTAATGAAACAAATCTTTTAAGAGTCTTAATTCATCAACAGGTGGTAAGAGATTCAATCATAGGGTGCAATCTGAAAATTGTGAATGGAAATCTATTGGTCGATGGTAAATTTGCAAATGGCGTGTCACATTAAAAGGTAATGGATGACTAGATTTAAGTTTGAAAATTGTGAATGGAAATCTATTAGTTGATGGTAAATTTTCAAATGGTGTGTCACATTAAAAGGAAATAGGCGACTAGATTTAAGTTTGGAGAGATTCTCATTTTGGCTTTTTCCTTTTCATACTAGTCCATTAGAACCAGATTAAACTAACATTAATTTAACATTGGCAACCAAGCATCATCTTCTTTGGTTAGTATGAGCATGGTTAACCCAAAGATGTTTTACAGGATCTCTCATTATGTTTTGTGTTAGATCATGCTCCCCTTACAGTCCATCATTGGGCTGTGGGGAACTTTTTTTACTCATGGTAAGAGATGTGGAGCATTTTGTTGTACTTAAAATGATAAAGGTCAAAGGTGATAATCTAGTTTTCCCAATTCAATGGCTACTCTGGAGAGTGATGTTCTTAACTTCTTACTGATTATTTTTTTACCATATTCTGATTCTAGCTGTTTGTACCTATTCTAGAGATTATTTTCTTACCACAGGCATTGATGATCTACAGGAACCGTGAACACTAGAACTCATGCCTATGGATGCAAATAGTGGCAACTAATGAAGAGTTTTAATTAAGTTGGTTTTAATTTTAATCATCATTCAATAGTGCTTACTCTGGTCTAATATATAATGATGTATTTAACTCAATTTTCTATTCAGTCTAAGGTTGAAATTGTAAGTTTAGGGATGAATGCATGCTGCTTTCATGGTTCTACTGTTGATATACTCTTTCTCTGAGTGATTCAATACCTTTAATTAATAGCTCCCAGTTTTGATCGATGCATATGCTTCTAAAAGTCTTTAAATGTTCTTCTGGATTTGCATGTATCAAAGTTTTTATATTTCACAAGAACTCCGATACATTCTTGTAAGAATTTGTATTTCAGAGATTAGAGATTACAATGTACATAATAACTGCTTTGTATATTAAATGCATCTTGGAGGACACATGAACCAACATTCTAGAAGAAACGATTAGTTTTGAGAAGCACATAGAGATGGGATCCGTATCTGACCATTTTGTTGAATGCAAACACCATTCCCAACTTTTGTAGATCGCCTAAACAACTTGCACAAGCAAAATTAAAATTTTAGACATTGTTTGCAGGAAGAACCCTAAAAGACTGACTGACAAGATTATAACACTTTATAAGAAAAAAATATAACTTATGAAGGGCTATTTTCATGCGACCAAACTAAGAAAAGTATTTTGACAATGGTCTTGGTTCAATACTTTCTTACAAAGCAGAGCCATCTCGATTGCATCCTGCAAGAGTAATCTCTTGGGAAAAATAATAAATTTGACTATTTTGAAATTCTCATAATCTAATACTTGGTGTTGGATATCTTTGGTTTATGTCATCCAAACACTTGGGTGCCTCATCAACTTTTCCCTTGGAGCAAAATTGTTTTATGAAAGACCATATGTCAAAAAGTCAAATATACAGTCTCTCCTAATTACTTTGTCTAGTAATTGTAATGATTTTCCCACTTCACCATCCTAAAATGGAGAAGACATTAATTTAGAGTATACTTATGTATAGTAAATCTACATTCTATAATTTCCTAGTGAACTTTTGATGCCTCAAACTTTTTTCCCAACTTTCCAAGATGATGCACGACATAGATAAAACTTATGGAACTTAGAACATGCATTCCCTAAGCATTTGGTTCAATATCTGGGCAACAAATTCAACTTTCTTAGATTTGCAGAAAGATTTGATGAGTGAAGACTACATAGCATATGTGGGTGAGGCCCTTACTAATAATTTTCTCTAGTTGATATATCACCTCATCCACCATACCCAACCATGCAGAGACCCCCAATGAGTGTGATATAGAAACTATATAAGGTCTTTTCATCTCCACTAGATACTTTCTTGCATGCTCCACTCTATCAACCTTGCACATAGCATTGATCAATGCATTCAAATTTGCAACCACTAGAGTAAAGCCATTTTTGGTAATTTCATTTGCAATCTCACAGGCTAGTTCTATATTATTAGTCCTCAAGAGCCCATCAATCAAAATGGAAGAAATTGTATTTCTTAGTCGATGTCCTTGGTCTAACAGTACCTTGTGAAGTATGTGGGCTTTCTCAACTTGACCAGCCTTACATAGGCTGCTATTAAGAGTGTTATAAATAGCAGAGGCAATAGGGTAACCCCTTATAGAAACATAATGAAGGATATGGAGAGCATCCTCAATTTTTTTTATCTTTCATAATCCCACAATTAGAGCGTTGGTAGTCCTTATAACGACATATAATATAATATAAGATAAATTTATGAATGTCCAAGGAATGCTCACTGAAGTAGATCAAAGGGACCATTGGGTACAAAAAGATGAAACCAACATCAATCACCTTAAGATAGATTTGAAAGGCCTTCTTTATCTCATTGACATTACATAGTTCATTTATAAGGGCCCCAAGAAAGGATTCATCAACAGAATACACTTCATCAAGCATCCGTGTCAACAATTCTTCAGCCTCAAAGTTTCCCTAACTTTAGGTAACCATAAATTAAAGTTTTGAAAGAAAAAAATTATGATGACATCCTTCTTGGACCATTTCATTATACAGATCATGCACTTGATCCATGAATCTCACTTTGGAGAAAGCATCACTTTTTTGTCTATTTTGTCTTATATCAGATTTGGAGATATGTTCTTTTCTATTTTACATGGAGCGAAAGATTTGACAAAAAATTTCTGAGTAAAAATCTTTATTTGTATGTTTTGGGAAGAAAGTTGGGAAATTACTCATGATCTGAAATAGTTTCTAGTGTTTTCAAATTTGGTTATTGTCCTTTAGATTATTGATGTTAAAGTTGAGAGGATTCATTATGATGTTTTATTCTAAAGTTTAAACACAAATTTAGAGAAAAATGTTGTCCATAAGATAACTCCAATTTTGAATTTTACCCTAAATGATTTTGGCAATTGTGATTCTATAATATTGGATATTTTTATTTCTCAGTTTTTACACATTTCTATCTTTGAACGTTGGATGATTCCCTCTTTAATTTCTTTGATTTGGGTTAATTGAGTCATATGTTGTTTGCAGATTGTTATTTTTCTTTGAAAGTTTGGAATGCTCAGAATGCTGGTGCAATGACTGTTCTTGTTTTTGATGATCGGAAAGAGCTATTGATAACTATGGATTCACCTGAAGAAGATACTTCAGTGGATGAATATCTACAGAATATCACCATTCCTTCTGCTCTTATTTGATGGTTTGTCAATTTAGTTGTGTATCTCATTTACCACTTGCCATTTTTTTTCTCTTAACAAATGCTCTTGACATTTCTACTTTGTTGTATTCAATGATATGGTTGATTAGTTCAAGGATGGAAGACTGATGGGTGGAGGATTAATGTGTTTGATGCCTTTGGATGAAGAAGCCACATATGGTTTCTTATCTAAATCCCATATTGTAATGATTAACATTTCCAGATGTATTGCTGGAATTTTAAGTTACCCCTTCATTGATTGGAAGATAATGAGAATCGATGCTATGCAGAGGAACATGCATTACAATCTATGTAGTTTCTAATGATGCTACTTGTTGTTTTATCTCAACCTGTAAATGTAGCATGCCTTTTTCTATGAAGAACTTTGAAGTAAGCATTTTCCAGCTTGAGACTTTTAACAGTTATTTTGGTGCATTGGTGTAATTTTAAGTTCATGAATTTTGTTTTATTAGTTTCTTAAGTGAAGTATAAACTATTAAGAAACAAATCCAGTGGACAGCCATACACTTCTACATACCTGAACAGTTACAGTGAGAGCCATACACTTTTCAGGATCTATCTAAATTTTAATAATCAATTTTCTGTGCAACTACCCTTCCCTTGTAGAAAGATTACTATTAGAGATATGTGATTTCTTGTTTAGAATATTAAGGATGTAGTCGTATATGCCATCATTGTAAAGGAAGTCATGGTCATTTTGATTGGCTTCTGTGGATGGTCTCATCTTCCCAGAGAACTAGTGCAGAGAGAGGTATTTTGAAGGTGTTTCTCAGCTTTGCCAATATTACTGCTAGTTATGTAGGATGCATTGATTTGTCAAGTGAATTTGAAGTGAAATGATTGCAAGACGTCAATTGACTGATACATTTTCATATCTTCTCAAAATGATCCAGAATTTTGAAGTTAGATGAGCCATCAATTGATATTTGATGGTTTGTCAATTTAGTTGTGTATCTCATTTAACACTTGCAATTTTGTTTTTCTGTTAACAAATTCTTAACGAGTTGCCCTGCCTTTCAAATAACTGGTATCATCACCTAGAAGACAAATATACAACCCTTTAAAGGTTTCTCCAAAGACGCAATGTTGTAGGAGCAGGGCATTTCTATTTATATTTGCAACATGACTCTTTAATTATTGAATCCACTATTAGGTGCCCTTATAGCCAAGGAATAATGATTCACAAAGCATAACTCCTCCATACAAAATTGTACCTTTGAAACAGTAAATGATTCAATGCTAAATACTTGCAATACTTGAAATTCCCCAAGTCAAAATACTTGCAATTCTTTGAATTCTAGGTCTAGAGATCATTTTTGCAAGACATTACGGTGCATAGGGAGTCAAGTCTCTAATTTTGCAAATGATAATCGTCGAGTCTCCATTAGCAATAAGTTTCTGAATCTGCCTGGATCTTAGAATATTTATCACTTGATTTAAAGCTAAAATAGGCTTCACAATAACAGAAGAAACCTTTTGCAGTTTGATCACAACCATAGACCTTCTTATTATGGAACCTTCTCAAAGAAAAGGTGAATATACTTTGCATAATTTTAAGTTTATTAATTATTAAAGCAACAAGTTGTGTTTTAATTTTGATAGCCCATGATGAGGAACATCTGAAACACCTTAAAGCTCATGGATTCTTAATATTGCAGTAGACAAGAGGGAAAGTTTTGTTTCTGACTCTTTGTTTTTGATGCAGTGATGGCATTGGGCTTCGAAATCCTTTTAGGAAGGACTCTTCTTTGGACTATGAGAATGATAGTGATGAAGAATGGGAAGAGGTGCTCATCACTAAATTTCTTTGGTAAGAGTATTTGTAGTATTTTTATTAGCTTTAGTTAGAGAGAAAATTGTACATAGCTCTCAGGAATTAGTTTATCATAAATACTAGTTACTGGTAAGTTGTAATAGTAATAATTATGTAGTTTGTAGATTGATATCTATCATAAATTTGTTTAAATATCATCATTGTCAAGCAATAACAACTTTTTAAAGGGTGCTAGCTCAATGGTAGAGCGCCTACCTAATTATAGGCAGGAGGTTGGTGGTTCGATTCCTCCGTGCCTTATCATAAATGTGTGACTACAAAAACGACTAAATTTGCATATATACGACTATTAGTAGCTAATTTCCTGTATCTTAGTCGTATTTAGCTTATTCATTAATATGTTAACATCTAGTAGTTTATTTAGTCATTAATGGTTGCAATCAGTGACTAAATCAGTGACTAAATCAGTGACTAAATCAACGACTAAATCAATGACTAACTCAGTGACTAAATCAATGACTAAATCCATGACTAAATCAATGACTATCAATGCCTAAATCAATGACGAAATTATTGACTATCAATGACTAAAGCATTGTCTATCAATGACTAAATCATTGTCTATCAATGACTAAATCAATGACTACTAAGTCAAGCTATTAATGATTAGTGAAATACGACTAGCTATAAGATAGTGGAAATTTGCTACTATTAGTCACCGACTCAAAAATAGTCGTTTATAGCCTGATTTTAGTCATTAATTTCTCATTTTCTACTAGTGTCTGTATGTACCCTCCTTAGCCTCCAACCTTTTGAGTGTATATCAAATGAATCATACCAGGGTGCCCAAACGAGTCACTTTCAGCCCCAATGATGTAGAAATTACTGAGATTACGTTTGGGAAACTTGTTGCAATAGGCTTATCAAACCATCATGCTAAGGCCTATGAGTTTTCCCATTTTCTGGTGGTTGAAAAGCATGATCGCTCTTCTGACTCATGGAAATGAGGTCAATATACTATGGCATGAGATATTTGGTCATTTAAAATTCAAGTACTTGCAACAATTTCAGAAAAATTCCATGGTTGAAGGCCTCCCAGCCATCAAAACTACCAAAGGAATTTGCAAAGGTTGTATCGTGGGAAAACACCTTGAGCACAAGTTTGAATGAGGAAAGGCAAGACGTGCATCAAGTTTCTTGGGGATGATCCACTTTGACATCAATGGACCTATGCCCACGAAATCCATCAATGGATCCTGGTATGTACTCACCTTCATCGATGATTTTTCTAGGTACACTTGGGTTTTCTTCTTGAAGAAAAAATCTGAAGTTTTGGAAAAATTCATTGAGTTGGAAGCACTAGTTGAGAATGCCTCTGGGAGAAATATTAAATATATCAGATATGATAATGGAGGGGAACATATCAGTTTCAAATTGCTGAAAATATGTTTAGACAATGGTATCAAGATCGAACACTCCATTCCGTACACTCCCTAGCAAAACGGTGTAGCGGAGAGAAAGAATCGGGCCCTCAAGGAGATGAGCACCTGCATGCTGGAAGCCAAAAGTTTGGATGAAAATTTATGGGATGAGGCCATGAATGTTGCTGCACACATTCAAAACATAGTACTTCACTCTTCCATGAAAGGAAAGACTCCTTTCGAAGCCTATTTTGGACACAAGTCAGATGTGTCAAGTTTCAAGGTTTTTGGGTCCACTGCATGGGCTTGAATTCCGCATGTGTTGGTTAAAAACATTAATCAAATTATAAAAGATATCCAACAATTTAATTGTCAACCCGGAGAGAGCATAGACTTGTGAGGTACAAACAAAATATATGCAGGGGCAAAGTGCCGCTAAACTTAATCTATAACTGAAATTGAATCTAAGTTATGAAAACAGGAAATGACATAAAAATAACTCTAATTGCAGAAAACAGGAAATTGAATAAATTAACTTGGTAAAGAAGAACTGAAATTGCATGAAATAAATTGGTATAAAGCAATTAACAATAATTGGTGAGTTCACATAAAATCAATACTATCAATTCATAAGCAAAACATCAAAATATGAAGAGATCAAACTATCTATTATAAAATATGAAATCTATTACAACAGGATCAAATCCATGACTATCTCAAAAGATGAACCGGTTCGCTACTACCAAACCACTAGAGAGGCCTCTAACTAAAATGAGGAGATAGCCATTCTATTTATACATGAATTCAAGACAATTGATCATAATTACAGATCCACTATTCTCTCAACTTATCCCTCAAAATCCTCAACAAATCTACAACTCATCCCTTTAGATTCTCAACAAATATTGGATGAGATATTCTCTCCACACTTCCATGATCTTCTCCTTGAAGTTAGCCCACATCTAGAAGATGAAATTCGAATTTGAGGCTAGGTGGTCACTTTTGATCTTGATAAAGTCTTCAAATACACTTGTAAACATCACCAAACTCATCCAACTTTAAAGTATAATGAAAATATGTTATTTTTCTCAATAATTAACCATAAATTCACTCAAAATACTCAAAAATAAATGATTTGGAAAATGGTAATATAAACCCATATTTATTATGAAAGTGGTGAATATTAATGGTTTTATGGAAGGATGAGATAGGAATAAGGTGGAAAATGGTATATGAAAGGTGAATAAAATGTGGTATTTTTGCGACTCAACATTCCCTCCAACTTGATTGGTTGCATGTCCTCATGCAACTATGCATTGATTCTCTTTAAAACTTTTGGCTTTGGAGATGGGCTTTGATCATTCCATGATTTGAAATGCATGAGTGGCAACAATTTTTTTCTTTTTTCCTCCTATATATATATATATATATATATATATATATTAATGGTTGGTTCTTGTGTAACAACCATCACAAATGTTGGTTCTTGTGGTAACAACATTCATTTTTACTTGTATTTTTGCTGCAATACATAAGTTTTTTTTTTTAAAGTATACATGCATTGGAAATGATGAACCATCAATGTATATTAAAAAGCCTTTTCTTCATATTATGAATCAAGCCAAGATATATAGCAATGTGTAACAGAACATAGTTTGGGAAAGACATGTTGGTTAATGATAAATGAGATGACGAATAGGTAAAATGATAATGAATAACCCTTGCCCCCACCCCCTTCCAAACTTAAGATGTATTAGGTTTATAAAAAGGAGAAAGAGAATGTAGTGAGGGAATTTTCAAATTCATTCATTTTCTAGCATTTAAGGAATTACATGGTTAAATATTAGAAAACAACATACCTCCACTTAACCAAAAAGATGCTGAACTTATGTAATAGGAATGTGGCTGCTGCTGTTGCTGGATCATAGAATGTGAAGTGAAGGAATTGAACTGCTGCTTGGTTGGATGAAGTAAAAGATTAGAGCTGAAAGTAGAACTATGATACTCTGATATGGCTGAAATATGTTGATGTAAAATTGCTGATGGAGTCATGCAAACTATATAGTATTCACCTGCTGCAAAAATCGATGGTACAATTCTTACCATGCGAATAGATGTGTCGATGTCAAACATGGAAAGAAGTCATTGGATTACCGACCATTGATGAATGTCTTTAACCAATGCGAGGCAATCTCACCATTGATGTCAATGAGTGCCAAGGTACCCAAGTACATCGTGCGAAGTGCGAATAAATGAGATGATGTCGAGCCACTTGCAAGATCTAATGATCAAGGGACATTGATGTATTTCCATGATTGTCAGCAAGAGAACTTGCCATTAAGGCATGTAAGCCTCAAGGTACTAAAAATGAACTCTAGTCTCTATCCCAGATAAGGTGCTGAGGTCAATGGGGAAAGACTTGTTGAAAGGTGGGCCTTAAGGAATCCCACATCAGTCAACACGAACTGTACATAATGAGTGGTAGGACTATAGATGAAAGATCTCATGGTCAAACAGTTTTTATGGCAGGGATAACAAAACAATGTAGTCATGGAAAGGAAGTTGAATGGTTTTATTCACAAGGAAAAAGATAAACTAAAAATGAGGAAAATATGTGTGGGACTCAAAAAGGTAGACACGCGGGAAGTCATGATGTATAAGGTAGTAAAAAAAGTAGACTCTGACATGGATGATGGATAAGCTTGGAAAAAAATGGTAAGTATTCATGACGTGGAGTGATTGGTTTCTGAAATGCTTCTTTGTGACAGCAAAATGTCATGACACACATAGTGAAAACTCAACTTTTTCAAGCTTTAACTGGAACATTTTTCTGCAATTCTGGAAATTATTTCTGCATGCCATTCGTTCATCTTTAAATCTGCAAAAGGTTTGCATTTTCCTGCAACAAACTTGTTAGAGCATTGAAAATATAGGAAAATATGCGCTTAACAAAAAGTTAAAGAGAATAAAAAAATGCTCTTATACCTTAAAATAGAAACACTTCTTGTCAAAACCTGTTTCTGAGTGACTTGTGCAAAACAAGTTAGCACAACAATCATAAAATTTTGAGAAAATTCTAAGTTCGTTTAAAATTTAAAATTTTATGATTTTATTTATTAACTAATACTCTTTTAAAATAAGTGTGTCTTTACATAATTATTGAGCCACAGAGAGAGAGGGTCAACCCTTTCAGTGGTTGACCCCTCTAAAAGTAGGTTGTCTTAATGATCTGAATAGAGAAGAATGTGTAAACAAACGATTTGTTTATGATAAATTTAGTAGCTTAAAACAAACGCGTACCTGCCTACCCCAAACGGAAGACGTGTCAGGTCCCACTGTGCAAAAATAAAAATTAAGAAGAAGGCTTGGCTGCCACAGCAGCTAAGCCTTATATTTCAAAGACGCATATTAATTTTATTAATTCATGTTTGACCAATTTTTATTTTTATTTTTAATTGTTTTTGTGTATTTTAACTATATATATAATTATTTATTGTTATATACATATTAAACTAAAATTAAATTTTGCTTATCTAATTTCATGCAAAAGTGAGATGATGTATTAAAATTGATTTATTTATTTTATATTTATTTTTTAATCTTGATAAGATTATATATATATATAGTTTTATTATGTTTTTTTTTTTTTTAAAACAAAAGAAATAAAACAAAGTATTATTGCTATGGTTTTGGTTTGTTTAATATTGTTTTTTTTAATTGTTGTATTTTTATTTTTTTATTGTTTTTCTATTTACTTATCTATTTTTTATTTTGTTGTGTTTTAATTTTAACTTTATTATATTGTTATTGTTTTAACAAAAATAATCTATAAAAAACAAAAAGTAAACCAAAAAGCAAAGTTGGGTCTTTTTGGTTGTTTGCTAAATCCTTGTTCGACCAAGAAAAAGCAATGATATTATTTTTGTAGACCCAAAGGCTGTGCATAATGGAAACATGTGTTTTTTTTCAAAATGTTTGAAGCAAACACATGGATTGTATGGTTTTTAACCAAAATGTGAGATGTGGAACTAACCTCGACCAAATTTCCGATAATCTATATTGCATACATGGAACTAACATTGTTTGAATTTATGATAAGCTAAGTTACAAACATGGAACTAATGTTAGTGTGCCCAATATTTTTTATAAATTAGTTGAGATCAATTAAAACAAGATGTAAAACATTAAAGCCTGGCATGAATATGGTAAGATGTCAACATTTATATGGTTTAAAATGTAAATTGTGCTTTGAGATCATTTGTTTTTCATATTTTAATTGAATTTAAAAATTTAGTAAACATGAAAAAAAGTTTATCCACCAAAAACAATTAAGTCCCATCAGGTATGTACTTAATTAAAATATTACATTTTTGAAAACAAGAAAATGATGAAGTAATAAAAGGTGACTTGGGGTTTTATTATGACCTTATAAAACAAACAAGGTGACGTTAACACACAGCATTTCCTTCCTTCAATGTGCGCACTTCTTTAAGTGCTTTTGCTTTTTTCTTCTGCGTGCTCTTATCATGCTGGTATTTTTTTGTTTTCTGAGCTCAACTGCTCCATCTCATAAATGAGAATACACTGATCTATTCCATTCACATCAGTAGAAAACGGTACTAATTCCACTTCAATGTTATCCACTTTGTACCACATGTTCTCCTCATCAATATTAACAGAGGTGTGATCACGACAATAAATCTCATCCGCAAAGTTGGAAGCTCTTACATATGAGAATATCATGGCCGCCAAGTTTGCCATGCACCACTATAAAAGAGGATCACACGCCACAGTGGGGAATCATTGTCATCTTCTTAAAGAATGCTGCAATCATTGCTGATTACTAGTTGGAATTCAAAGATAATTAAAATCAAGGAAGACATTTAAAACAAATGCCCAATCAGTTTACCACAACAAATCTCTGCAAAGAAAACGCAGATGCTGGAATAATGGGTCAATCGTGGAGTAAACATGTCAATACATGTTAAAGAAGCATATCAAGAATATCACAATGGCCCCAATTCATAGAACTGAGATCATTGCGCACCAGATCAAAGAGGGCGTTTCAACCTGATCGCAAAGTATGAGGAAATAAAGTGCCACAACAAATAATTTAAGATTATTGAATATTAAAGCTCAACTCTCATGCAAAGTAAATTTTTGTTTAGGTTTTATTTATTAAAGAGGACTTGCAGAAAGCTGAAACCGCCGCAAAGAATAGCTTCTTTGGGTTGGCCTTTCTCAGTTCATTATCACGGTCAATAAATTCAATATAAGCCGCCTCTTCAGTATAGAACTGGTTGTTAGCATTAACAGCCAGTTATTATGGTGTGTTAGACAGGCTATAACAATGCAATATTTTTTTACTTATTTTAACATATCTTTCGATCCATTCCAGGCATTGATTCTACAACGTTTGACGCCAAAAATAATATTACTGTAATTGGAGAGCCAAATCCCCTTGTCTTTGTCCCGCGCCATGGTCGGCTTGATGTTGGATGAGAGAATTTGGTGAAACTCCTACCAGCAAGTCATTGACATCTCTAGAAGGCTCTGCATACGCACTAGTTTGGCAGAGCTGTTGTGAGCTTCGACTAGATTTTCCATGAGATGGTGGAGACCGTCCTTGACCATGAGATACTCATATGCTTCTTTTCGACTGCTGTGGAATAGAAGCATGGATTTGGACGGGTTCGAGTCCCAGTATCATATTATTCGTTCAACAAAGGCCAAATCAACCGAATTCCCAGGTGGGTTTCCTGGATTTTGACGGCCGATGTCGGAAAGGAGGTTGTACAAGGTGGAGACGACTGGGTGCATGTCCCTCGTCATGTTCTCAAAGGTGGCCAGAGTTTTCACAATAGGTAATGTCATGGCCATTATTCGACTAAAAATAGAACTGGCTGTTTAGCCATCTACTTGGATTGGCTTCCAATTAATAAAAGGGAACATAAAGGATCCTTGGAGCGAATCTCGGGGAGAAGACAGGCATGAGATTTTCTCAACAAACTTCTGGATTGCAGCCATCTTAAGTGAATAACTACACTAACACAGAGTTTGTAAAAGTTAGCTACATGATCAATAATGTCATTGATCTAGGAATGGTAATGACCCAGTCTCTTCTGAAGTAAATGTGATTGAACTGAATCGCCTTAACAATGGAAGAAAAGTACATATTTGAAGCTCCACCATATCGCCATATTTCCAAGATTGCTGTTGAAGAAATACATAATAGAATTTGCAGTCATAACACATCCATCGCATCTACCAAATTGCAATTAAAGGTAAGGGTTGCATGTACCAGATAAATTAACAGAGAGGATTGATTCGCTGCAATAATTACGGAAAATGAGCCACAAAATGTAGATTTTAAGGAAATTTTAGTTTGCATAAAAAAGATCACCGTAAGGGTTATGACTCCAATATTCGCGAGGCTCCAAATGTTCATATCTATTTTAATCACGGGCATAGCGATCCAGAAAATATCTCATTTGCGGACCAGTCGATCGTTTGCTCACTGGTTCAATCGTTTTTATTGAGAATATTTTATATTTGCATGTTTTTTTTAGAGTGAAAGGAAACTGCGCAGATCAAAAGATAGGTCTAAGGATGAAATGTTTGTAGGTTGCGGATGAAATACTGTTGCAGGTTCAATTTACAGGCTAAAAAGATCTGCGATTACAGGTTTCATATGAAGAGCTGAACGGTCTGTTTTATCTATTTTTAAATTTTTTATAATGCATTTTTCTTCCTAATATTAATGTTTTAAAGATTTGGTTTGTTTATATATATATAAATGTCTATTATTTATTTTAAATGTTTCAAAATTTTATTATTATTATATATTTACTAACTTATTAGAGTTGAAATTAGAAGACAAATTTGTTTTTAAAAATTTGAAAATTTTAATTAATTTAATAGCATATATTACTAACTTTATTGAAATTAAAACTTAGAAGATTAACCAAGAAACATTGGTATATATATATTTTAAAAATTCTTGTTATATATTCTTCTTAAATTTTGTTTTATTTAAAGCATTTTTAGATGCAAAATATATTTTCATTCCTAACAAAGTTAAAAAATAAATGATGATCAAAAAGAAAAATTGATTTTAAATTTTAAATTTTTATTATTTAAAAAAAAAACTAAAATAAATAAATAAACTAGAAAAATAAAAAGAAAATTTGATTTTAAATTTTAAATTTTTATTATTTAAAAAAAAAACTAAAATAAATAAATAAACTAGAAAAATAAAAAAAACTAGTATATATTTATTTGTTTGTTTATTCTTTTTTAATTGTTTATTAATTTATTTATTTTATGTTCTAAACCTTAATTCCTAACAAAAAGAGATCAAGATTTCAAAATTAAAAACAAAATAGTAATTAAAATAATGAAAATTTTAGTAAACAAAACATTAAAGCAAGTTGAAGCATCCTAAATTTTAAATTAGAAATAAAAACTAAAATATACCTAATTTACTTTTAATTGGAATTTTCAATCATTTAAGTGTAGTGAAATTTCCAGTGGAACCATACATGTAAATTCAAAAGTATGCGAAATTATGGATTGTAAATGTAAATCAAAGTAAAAACAGAAACAAGACTAATCTAACTTAATACTTACTTGGAAACATTGTTTGATGCAACTTTTGTTTGCATGATGATCACCCGAGATCCCTTCTTCATCCTCTTCAATCTTCAGTTCAAACAAGTATTCCTTATCTGATATGCGTGATTCTTTGAATATCAATCCTTTCTTGTTTATATCAGGGGGAGTACTTATTTCTTGAGAAGAGGAGATCTCGGCTTTTGTGAGGATTTGAGTGAGCTGCTCTGGGCTTATGCTCAACATTCTATTGACATCAAATCAAAGGATAAAAAGAAAAATGAAAAAACACAAGTACATGACAGATGCAAAAAAAACCAGTACGAAATGGGTTAGTAAAAAAATAGGAAAAAGTGCTAAAAAATATGTACAAAACAAAAAATGAACAAATACAAAGTTAAAAGAAAGTTAGTATGAAATAAAGGTGCCCAAAAATTAAAGCAATCCAAAATTTTACAATACAAAACTGTAAAAGAAAACTTGCATAAAAACAAACTTGCATTTGTATAAAAAGAAAACACTTTGCAGAAAAATTAACACACTTGCGAAAACAAAGGAACCACAAGGCTTTGGGGCAACCCACTATAGTGGATGCGTCTAGTTGGTTCACCATGGAAATTCCAGAAATTCCATAGTGAAGTCGTCCTTGTGTCTTACCATTTTCCCGTCCCTCTTGCTGTGTAATGTAAAAGTAATCTATCTATCTATCTAAACTCTGATCTCTTTTAGCACCTCCTCGGCAACGACGCTTAAATGTTGGGTAAAAAAATTAATCAAATTATAACAGATATCCAACGATTTAATTGTCAACCCGGAGAGAGCGTAGACTTGTGAGGTACAGACAAAATATATGCAGGGGTAGAGTGCCACTGAACTTAATCTATAACTGAAATTGAATCTAAGTTATGAAAATAGGAAATGACATAAGAATAACTCTAATTGTAGAAAACAGGAAATTGAATAAATTAACTTGGTAAAGAAGAACTAAAATTGCATGAAATAAACTGGTATAAAGAAATTAACAATAACTGGTGAGCTCACGTAAAATAAATACTATAAATTCATAAGAAAAACATCAAAATAGGAAGAGATCAAACTATCTATTCTAAAATATGAATTCTATTACAACATGATCAAATCCATGACTATCTCAAAAGATGAACCAATTCTCTACTACCAAACCACTAGAGAGGCCTTTAACCAAAATGAGGAGAGAGCCCTCCTATTTATTCATGAATTCAAGATAACTGATTATAATTACAGATCCACTATTTTCTCAACTTATCCCTCAAAATACTCAACAAATCTACGACTCATGCCTTTAGATTCTCAACAAATATTGGATGAGATATTCTCTCCACACTTCCATGATCTTCTCCTTGAAGTTATCCCACATCTAGAAGATGAAATTCGAATATGAGGCTAGGTAGTCACTTTTGAGTTTGCTAAAGTCTTTAAATACACCTATAAACATCATCAAACTCACCCAACTTTAAAGTATAATGAAAATATGTTATTTTTCTCAATAATTAACCATAAATTCACTTAAAAATAAATGATTTGAAAAATGGTAATATAAACCCATATTTATTATGAAAGTGGTGAATATTAATTGTTTTATGGAAGGATGAGATAGGAATAAGGTGACAAATGGTATATGAAAGGTGAATAAAATGTGGTCTGTTTGTGGCTCACCAGCATGACAAGAGGAAAAATTTAAAACTACAAAGCATTAAAGGTTTGTTCATTGGATATCCAAAAGAATCTAAGGGATTCAATATTTTGAGTATCAGAACCAAACAAATTTTCATTGAAAGAAGTGTTTGATTCGAAGAGCCTATCCAAGAGGTAAAACTAGGTGAAGAAAATTCTACTAAAATTCCCTCCTGTGTTGTTGATAATTTGGGTAATGAGAGTGGGAGTGAAGGCTCTGATTTTGAAGAACTTATATATGATATCAGTGAGCAAGATATATCAGCTTCAGAATCAGATTCTAAAGTGCAAACACATCTCCCAACTTGGGCCAAAGTGGGAGTGAAGGCTCTTCCACCGGGGAAAACATTGGAAATCCTACTGATCCAAGAAGAACCTGGTCTGATTTTCAAAGAGCAGGTATTGCTCTCTTTTGTCATGATTCATTTCTGTCCAAGGCCTGTTATTTAATGATTGGGTTGGATCCTAATTTCTACTACCATGCTCAGAAATATCCAAGATGGCAAGCTGTTATGGATGAAGAGTTTAATTCTCTTCGAAAAAATGCTACTTGGGAGTTAGTTTCTTTTCCACCTGAGAGGAAATCAGTTCAATGCAAGTGAGTGTTTCAGACAAAGGTTGTTGCTGATGGAAAAACCTGAAAACATAAGCTATGGATGGTTGCAAAAGGGTTCTCCCAAGTCCTAGGAGTGGACTATCATGAGACCTTTGCATTGGTGGAAAAGATGGACTTCATTAGACTGGTTTTGGCCATTGCCGCATCCAAGCACTAGGAGGTGCATCATATGGATGTCAAGAGTGTCTTTCTACATGGATACATGCATGAGGAAATATACATGAAGCATCCCGAGGGCTATATATCATATCCTTCTTTGGTTTGCAAATTGCAGAAATCATTATATGGGTTGAAACATGCATCAAGATCATGGTATGCCAAGATGGATGCCTTTATGCTTTCACAAAACTTATATAGATGAAAATATGATCATAATGTGTATTTGCAGTAGTATGATGGTAATATTCTTATCTTCGTCTTATATGTTGATGATATTTTGATGACAGGAAGCACACTTGCTTCGATTGCTTTCATAAAAAACTGTTTTTCATGATGCATTTGAGATGAGCGATTTGGGGCTCCTTAAGCAATTTCTGGGGCTTGAAATCTCACAAGATTTTGATGGGATAATGGTAATTCAGTCAAAATATATTGTAGACCTATTAATTAAGTTTAACATGGCTGATTGCAAGGATGCACCATTTATTTTCCTCTCATGGATCAGCCTTGGAGAGGAAAAATCCACTCCACCAATGGATTGCACTATTTTCCTCCAACTGATTGGTAGCTTTCTATAATTGACACATTCTAGGCATGATTTTGTTATGCTGTGAATGCTGTATCAAGATACATGCAGTAGCCTCATGAGCTCCATTGAAAGGCATCCAAGAGGATCCTTCAATACATTCAGGGCATAAGATCCTACGACATTCACTATGCTGTAGATTCTGAGCTAGAGTTGGTTGGTTATACATATTTAGATTGGGCAGGGGATTCGATAGAGCAAAATTTTACTTACGGGTATGTATTTATGTTTGGTGGTGACCCCATTTTATGGTATAGAAAAAAGAAGGCTGCCATTGCATTGTCTTCAGCATAGGCCAAGTACAGGGGAGCAGTGAATGCTTGCATCCAAGTTGTTTGGTTGCAAGGCATTCTTTCAGATTTTGATATTGGTAGTGCTTTTTACACAGTCATATTTTGTGACAACCACAGTAATATCAAGATATCCATATATCTAGTTACTAGAAAGAGGACCAAACATGTTGAGATACACATGCACTACATCAGGGAGTTGGTGCATGAAAAGACCGTTGTTCTGCAATACTTCCCTATAGATGAGCAGATTGTAGATATCTTCATCAACAAATTTACTGAGAAAAAAATCACTTACCTCCGTTCACTATTGGGGGTGATTTCATGAGGGTGATCAGTTACTTCTTCAGTGTTCAGCTTGAGGGGGGTGGGGTTTCCCACTAGGTTTTCCCTTTTTCCTCACTTAGCATTTTATTTGAGCATTTTAGAGTTAATTTATTGTATAGGGTGACCTATGACCTTTGTTACAAGGGCCCTAGAATTTCATGCATTTCTTTTTACTCGTCCTGAGTATAGCTTAAGGTGGGGTTCTGGAATCATAATCCAACTTACCCACTTTATTTGGTAAATTTTGGCCTAATTACCCACTATCCTAAGTTTATTGACTCAATTTTCATCATCATCAGCACACCATGACATCAACATGAGCACACCCACACCCTCCTTCAATCAAGGAGGCCAACTAATCCTTCTCCTTCAATCTAGGAGGCTAACAAGACTTCCTCCTTCAATCAGGGAGCAATTTTGGGGTGATTTAAGTGTCATAAGTGCACCAAATAGTTAATTGGATGTTGTTTCACCTAACAATCAGTTAAGTTGAGTTGTAAAGGAGCCTCCCTCATGTCATTGTCTATTTTGGGCTGATTTGGGTGAACTGGAGTGAGTTAATGCGCCTCCAACAACTTCTGTTGACCAATATTAGTTTAGTTCACTTCATCGGAGTTTTCTAGAGTTAATGATGTGCTACCACCAACTGATTGACATGCAGTGACATGTACTTGAGTTACATTTAGTTAGACTCGGTCATTTATTGCACTCCGATTCAGTTAGGACTCAGTTAGAGTCAATCATGGCTATATTAGTGATTAACTAAGTGTGTTCAGTGTGGCTACAATTAGTTAAGCTACACCCATCCATGCAATTTGAATGACCAACATTGAATTCGAATTGTCTTGGAATTCATGCATTATGCATGACATTGTATTATTGATTATACAAAACTGCAACCTCTTATTGCAGTACCGTTATGTCATTTCATGCCTAAATTATCTTGAATTTCTTGTAAGTCTGTGCTTTGTCTCAATATTGTTGTGAAAGAATTTAATATGTACATCTCCTGGACTAGAGGTAAGATCTAGAAACACATCGCTCAATGGTTTTGTTAGTCATAATAATAGTAATAGTGGAATTAGCACTCAAGGAACTCCCGCTAGCAATACAACGATACCAAGACTAAATAGAATGACTGTAAATGATATAAAGCTACCGATATTTAATGGAAATGGGTTAGAGGACCCTGAGCAACATTGGTTTCTATGCGAAGCCATATGGACAATGTGACAGGTCCAAGATGAGGCCATAAAGAAATCCCAGATGATCACAACCTTTAGAGGTCATGCACTTGACTGGTACGTGAAATTCTCTGTGGTTCCAACATGAATACCTCCGAAGACATTAGATAAAATCCATATGAGGTCGATATATGATTTTAAGAAGCCTAAATCTGAGACGCAATGCATTAAAGAGATTAAACAGTTTCCTGGGGAGTATATTTGGGACTTTGACCAAAGATTGAAAACTTTGATGGCTATAGTAAGTTTTCAGATGTTGGATGTCCAACATAAATAATGGTTTATTGCAGTGATGTTACCACATATGCTTATTCCTCTAATGAAAAATAATATTTTATCACATATCAAGGCTCTTGAGTTCGCCATGAAGTTGGAGGCCTCATCGATCGGAGAAACTGGTGCTGGAATGATGTAGATATAGTCACTGCTTGCTAATGTCACATTGTAACTACAGGATATTAAGAAAGGGAAAGAAATACAAGAGGAACTCTAGTGTACCCAATGTAGAATAGAAGGACACCATAAATATCCTTGTCCATCCTTCACAAACTATATTGCATCTGGCGCACTAAATCTGATAAATACACAAAAGATGCCTTGGTGTAGAATTTGTTAAAGTAGAGGACATTGGTTGGAAGAATGTTTATATTTACAGAAAATAGTAAGTGCACCAGTGAGTCTATATTGCAAATTCAGTCAATTGCTAGGACATTATGAGAAATATTGAAAATAATATCAGTTACTGCAGTAGAAGATCGTCGATACCTACCCGATGAAGAATGACAAACATATGCAAGATAAGAGAATTTAGGCACAATTTCCCCAGGCTCAATACCTGTAGGCTCAATATAATCAAGCACAATACCCACAAGAACAATACCCTCAACCGAGAGGAGGTGGATATTTTAGAGGTCAAGGATTTGGTCGAAGAAGAGGCCAAGGCATTTTTTATAATTGCGGGTAGCCTAGACATTTCCATAGATTGCACTAATCCTACATCAACATGCTCGTACTATAAAGCACTTGATCACACTGTTGAAGAATGTCCACAGTTGATTGTGAAGTGGCAGCCTAGAAATATGGGAAACTAGAACCCACCTCAAAATGCTAATCCAAATATACATAATATTTCCATTGAAATGAGAGAACCTAATATTGTCATCGTGACAAGAGGAGGTGTTGCGACTTGAGTAGATCAAGAAGCATCATATGGAAAAATGAGATTGCAACTGACACAACAAAAGATGGTTCGCTTTGATGTAGAAAAAGAAAAAAGAAGTATTAATGGATGCTCAACATGAGTTCATTGATGGAAATCAAGAATTGAGTTATGCTGCTGTACAAGGTGAAGGACCAATATTGGAAATGCCTCAAATATTAGAACAACTCTTTCAAAAGAAACAAACATAAAAGGTTATAAAATTGAAAGAATTATTTAAAAGTTGTTTAGAATTAATAACAAATAAAGATGATATAGCAGAACTGTCATTATTAATAAAAGAACCTCAAGAATACATGCAACTAGAAAGGAGGGTTAACAACATTGCGAAAAGAGCAAAAACTGGTCATGAACTTAGAATGACTGTGCATATAACCATTACAATATGTATTATATTATTTTTGACTAGTGTGGCCCCGAAACTATGGATTATATTATAAGATGGGAAAAGCTTTTGCATTATATTATATTAAAGTATGGGAAAACCGAGACTAGTGTGGTCCCTCGTCCAACAAATATTAGAAAATCAGTCGAAGGTGTTTCCTATTGGTCAACTGACACACGTTCCAGTTGAGATAGAAGGACTCAATATGTATGCATATTTTGAAGTGATATATATTGTTGATGATACAAATCCATATCTACATTGTTGGGGATCAAGTGGTCCATGGATAACCAAAATATTATCAATTTTGAGAACATGATCTTAACATTCAAAGATGACAAGCTACAAGTGGTCGCACCACTTGATCCTCTAGAAGGCCAGAGGTATGTCGAGTAGATAAATAATGAAGGACAAGATTGATATTTGGACCATATATACAATATTACCTCTATGATGGACAATTATGTGAATCAAATAGTTGATGGAAAGCTTAGCCGATGGAGTGTTAGTTCCTTCTCATCGGATTTGGGAGAATCTTTGAAGAATTGGCAGAACTAACTCCACGAATTATTAATGCAAAGATGTGCCAGAATTACAAAATTAGTGCGATAGGTAGGTACTAAGGTATGTGATCTATCTACCTATGAAGGTTTACTTAAACTAGAATATTTTTTTACAGAATTTGAAGAGAAAATAACAGAACCTCAGCAATTTCTATCTCTGGAATTTGCATTGAAGGCTACACCTGTGAGATGGTGTGTTGCGCACAAGCAGTCTATTTCAGGATGCTCACAAAGCCAAAGAATGATGGAAGTTCGATTTGGAGAAAATATGCTATGATAATGGTCTTAAATATACAGGGATAACTAATTCGGTCGACCACACTGAACATTGTTGGGTGACATGGGAGACATCACTACGACAAGAATGGGTTCATTAGTTTATACATACTTTGGACATGATACCGAGGAATTGGTATACATCAACTGAACTGCAACATGGAATAGTTGCATGGGAAGAGGTAGTTGTCAGTTTCACACATGCTATTGTTTGCTGATGATCATCCTTTAATTGATGCTTCTCTACTAATGAAGACTAAGATATTTGAAGATATTCCCATGTCTATGACAAATTTTTATCAGATAAATGCGACAATCCATCATAGGATGAAATGCTATAATGTAACAGGAGAACCTGACGGTGATGACGCATGTGACATAAATTTCCATGAGTCTGAAGGTACTCACGCGATGGAAGGATGAGGTGTGTCAAATGACAAATTTCTAAATCCTTTTAAAATAAAGAAGGTGAATATTGGTTCTTCAGAGAACCCGAAGTTTGATAATATTGGAGATTACTTGGATGATGAGACAGTTTGAAATATTACAGACCTACTACATGAATTTCATGATTTTTTCCCCACTAAGTTTTCTGAAATAAAGGTAATTGTTGGATATCTTCGAGAAATGAAGATTCCATTAAAACCTGACACAAATCATGTTAAACAACGACCTTATTGCCTCAATCCAAGGTACAAAGACAAAGTTAAAACAAAGTTATACAGAATGTCAGATGCGAGTATTATAGAACCTTTTGAAGAATATGAATGGATTAGCCATATGGTAGTATAAGATAAGAAAATAGTTGGTGAAGTGCATATCTGCGTCAACCTAAGAAAGTTGAATGATTCCTGCCTCCATGAACATTTCCTGCATCGTTTATGGATGAAGTATTGCAGAGTGTCGGGAGATACGAAATATATTCCTTTACTGATGGGTTCTCTGGTTACCATCAGATCAAAATCACAAAGGAATATCGACACAAGACAACCTTTGCGACAGAGTGGGGATGTTTCCAGTATACATTAATTCCTTTTGGACTCAAGAATGTTCCTTCTATCTTTTCTAGGATAGTTTTCGTTGCATTTAAATATTTTATTCATAAATTCCTTGAAGTCTATGTTGGCGACTAGATAGTATTGGGCTCATAAAAGATCATTGAGAGTCTTAGAATGATGTTGGAATGATGTCGATAGTTCCAAATTTCCCCTAAAGAAATGCATTTTTGTGATCCTTTTGGAATTATATTGGTTCATGTGGTTTTTTGTGACAAAATACTAATGGATCCTGCAAATATCAGGATTATTTTCAACTTACCACCACCCTCGACAATAAAGCAATTAAGAACTACACTGGGACATACGGGGTACTATTGAAAATTTATCAGAGGATATGCATAGGTGACCACCCCTATAGAGAATTTATTAAAGAAGGATGTTAAGTTTCAGTGGAGTGAACAATGTCAAGAGAGTTTGGACATTTTGAAGAACAAGATGGTTACAACACCCATATTAGTCTTTCTAGACTGGAAGACAAAATTTCACGTACATGTTGATGTGTCGTCTATCGAGTTAGGTGTTATAATTACACAACCACATGAAGTTTCTATTGATCATCCCATCACATTTTCTAGTTCAAAATTATCAACAACGGAGAAGAACTAGACCACAACTGAAAGAGAAGGACTAGCTATGGTATATTCTCTTTAGAAATTTCAACACTATTTGCTGGGAGAACATTTTAATATGTATACATATAATTTTTCATTGAAATTTATGATCAATAATCCAGTGTTGGGGGGGGGGGATATTTTTCGAAGGATTCTCTTCTTCCAAGAATTTGACTTTGAGATCATTGTTAAGTCGGTTCGACTAAATTTAGGGTCGGAAAATTTGTTGAGGCTGGAAAGCGGAGAAGAGTTTGGTAATCATGATGATAGTCTCCCTGACACACAACTATTTGTAGTCAAGATGTTTGATGATCATTATAGAGATATTATACATTTATTAAATATAGGATATGTTCCATACTTATTCAATACTACATAAAATAAAAAAAATTAGTGGTCAAAGCTGCAGATTTCCAGTTGATCGCTGGACAATTATACAAGATGGGTCCATATGAAATTATTCGTTGTTGCGTATTGGAACATGAATGACTAATGATGTTGAATGAAGCAAATGATGGTGTTTCAAGAGGCCATTATGCAGGAAAAGTGACAGAGAATTTATTTTTACAAGTTAAATTATGGTGTCGTATCCTACATGCAGACGCCAGATATTATTATCGTAGTTGTGATATCTGCTAAAGAACTAGAAAACCGACACGACAAGATGATATGCCTTTAGTACCACAAGTAAATTTACATCAATTTGATAAATGGGTTGTTGATTTTGTCGATCCAATTAATACACCAGGAAAGAGAATGGGTGCACATTAAATAATCATTGCAACTGACTACTTGACCAGATGGGATGAAGCAAAACCAAAAAAGGTCTGTACTTTCACAAATACTGCAAGATTTATGTTCTAGCATGTAGTAACCTGATTTGGATGTCCAAAAATTTTTATAATTAATAAAGGAATGCATTTTACCAATTATTTGATTGACAAATTAACTGAAGAATTTCAAATTCAGCACCGGAAGACAATACCATATCATCCACAAGAGAATGGTGATGTTGAGGCATTCAATACTATTTTAGAAAACACATTGACAAAGATCTATAACGTTCAAAGAGATTATTGGGATTAGAAAATCCCTACAATACTATGGGCCTATCGCACCACCAGTAAAAAATTGACAAGCTAGACTCCATTTCGACTGGTTTATGGACAAGAGACTATTTTGACGATGGAGTATATTGTACCTTGTCTAAGGATAGTTACGATTATCGAATTGAATAATGTTGGTTTTGTTGAATAAATATTGTTATATCTTGTACAATTAAAATAATACAGATTTGTTGCAGGATATCATCAAAATGTTGAGAAGGTGGGACAGAAAGCTTTCCATGTCCGACATATTAAGAATAAGCAGTTTTGGATTAGAGATATTCTTCTCCTTTAAGACAGTAAGTTTTTGAAGCATCCTGGAAAGCTTCAGACACATTGGCCGAGACCGTATATTATCTTTCATATCACTGAAGGAGGAGTGGTGCAATTGTAGAAATTAGATGGTACATCGTTCAAATTATTAGAGAATGGAAATTGGACAAAGCATTGTTAGGATAACCGCACTTCGGTTGACTAATAGTTCAAAAAAAAAGTGTGTTTTATGAGTGTTTTTCAAAAAATTATGAGTGTTTTTGCAAAAATATTATGAGTGTTTTTCAAAAGCTTATGAGTGTTTTGTGAAAAGAAGAATTGATATCACAAAAATATAGAATGTTGTTTCAGACTATCTATCTATCATTGAAAGAAGAAAAGTGTCGTATACTATCTGTTTGTCGCAGAAAGAAGAAAAGTGTTACAGACTATCTGTCTGTCGCAGAAAGAATAAAAGTGTCACTGACTATCTATATGTCATAAGAGGAGAATTCTATTGTAGGATATACGCTTGTCGTAAAAGAGTATTTGTTGTTGCATGATGGATTTTTGCCACAGATGACAGTTGGTTGATCGCTAAAGTGAAGTAATGGAATATTTTGGAGGTAATTTTTTTGGTCACATATTCCATTAATGCACAATAAATACCAATGAAGTGATAGGTGAAGTGACGGTTTGGTTGGCAGTTTCTTTAAAATGATTAGAAATATTTCCCCAAGTGATAGAATTTGCTACCACCTTTCCATTTATTGCAAGATCATGAAAATGAGCGACTGATCGAACCTATGATATAAAACATCTTCACACCTGATTTTCATTATTTTATTACATCCGACTGATTTTTCTGCACTAAATTGTCTATCTGTAATTGTTTGAGCCGAAGCAAATTTTTATAAATCATGGTCATTTCTATCTTGAGCACAAGAATGATTCAAGAATTAGGCGTTGAAATTCCCTCTCTTACACCCATCATGGAAGAAAAACCAGAGGTTGTTTCACTATCACTAGTGATTCCAAAAGTCGTTTTATGATTAGACCCACATGACACATCACAAAGGAAACGATCTAGTCGTGGAACTAGTTGCAAGAAGAGAACAACACCCCCACTTGAAGGTGAAGAAACATGGTCAGCATCCATGTTTCCTGACTATGTTCCACTGAGGCCATTTGAAGTACCGAAGGGTACTATCCGTAAGAATGTGAAGTATCAGTTGGTATCATTGTCAATTCCTAAAGTTGTTCGGGTGACCGCAAATATTATCCAAAAATTAAATAAATTGGGATTCATCGACCATGACCTACGTAAGTTCCTGAAACTTTCCATGGAAATATACGTGACTATTGTTAGGGAAATAAAGGATGTCTTGATTCATATTGTTTCAATAAACATTAGAGGAAATTTCAACTCAAAATGGGCCTCCTAAGGAAAACTATTAAAATAATAGTGAAAATAATAAAATAATATTTATTAATTTTGGAGGAAGAAAAGAAAAAGCTACTTTTTTGTTCGTATTTTTGACATATCTCCCTGTGTTTTTACTCAAATTTTGATTGGGAGAGATCGTTGGATGCAGAATTAGATTTCACATCCAATGAGTACCCACTCGGCAAACTTTTGACAGGCCCCTCTACCCCAAGAACAAGAAATACCTGAAAAAACGTGATGATGACATCATCATCACATTTTCTTTAGGTATTTCTTGTTTTTGGGGTAGCCAAGCCCGTCAAAAGTATGTCGAGTGGGTACTCATTGGATGCAGAATTTAATTCCGCATCCAACAAGCTCTCCCTATCAAAATTTAAGTAAACAAATAAGGATATATTTCGAAAATATGAACAAAAAAATTAGTTTTTTTATGATACCTATCCCCAAATTTATATTAAAAAATTGTTTAAGAGTTGCTCCCTTTTTGAATTTTAAAGCATTTTGATTGGCTAATACATGATGACTTGGAATTTGTATTATTTTGGAAGGCCCATTTTAAATTTAAATTTCCTCTAATGATGGCTCATAGGATTGGATAAATCAGGTCTACTGTTGCTGATGCACATGCCACATTTTGGTTTCACAACATAATTTAATGTGTGCGTAAAGAAATTACTAGTGTGATTTCATGTCGAATGCCTATGGATCGATGGGAAAACATTAGTTGACGTCTAGTTTATATCATTGATCACAGGACTCTCCCTTTCAGGATTCGACCCAACACCCTTTTTTGCTGACAAGGATTAGGATACAACTCCTTCCAATAGAATGAAGGAGAAGTATGATTTGATGCGAGTTAAGATAGGCTTTTCTATCATCTCTATCAATGACACTATTGTTCAGTTCAAAGAAAAGGTCTTATCTAGAAATTTTTTGCAAAAGATGCAACCGAACCAGTGGACAATGGGTAGAGTCATTGCAACAGAGTAGTGCGCAACCGATGTCCGGATGAAATGGGCAACATATTTATTGAATGAATTACTAGCTGATGTCTCCAATGCAAAAGATAAAGGTAACCCATTTAATTAATCATGGTTGTTAGTTCTAATCTCATATATCGCATGGTCCAAATGTAATGTCCCTTTTTGAAATTTTATTAAATGACCATTTTGTTTACTTTTTTCCCTATTTCGACCTTTGACTAGTTTTGATGTCTAGGTCTCCAAATTGGTCCAAATGATCCCAAATATTCATGCAAGGTATATGAATGATATTAAGGTTTGAATATGATTTTCAAGGAATATTTATGACCCTTTAAATGCATCTGCAAACTTGTTTAATAATCTGGTCGAGGTAGGAGTTTTGATTAGTAATTTGGGCTTCTAATCCCCTCACAATGAATATTGAAAATGGATTCCCAAATGCACTCAATCCAACTCAAATTTATGAATGGAATAAGGGGACATGTAAAGGAAATAAATATGAACTCATATGCATCACCATTCAAATTTTAATATATTCTATAACTCCCTTGAATCAACTGCAAAAATACTAGTTTCAACCTTGGAGGAAATGATAGGCAAACTTCTCCAAATGCCATGAAAGTCGAAAAAATAAATCCAAATTATTATGTACTGAAAATTAAACTCATATAATCCATCAATAAAATTCCATTCATACATAAAACATCAGTATTTTACTTATCCATTTGAATCTATCAACATTATATTGGTTCACGACAAGGTAGTGGGGAAATGGCACTGTTTCTTCATTGTTTAACATTTATACATGAAATATTTTGGGTATTTCGACCTGAGAGTATTCTGAAATTTAAATAAATAAATAAAATTCCATTCATACATAATCCACCAGTATTTTACTTATCCATTTGAATCCATCAACATTACATTGGTTCACAACAAGATAGTGGGGAAAGGGCGCTATTTCTTCATTGATTAACATTTATACATGAAATATTTTAGTATTTTGACCTAAGAATATTATAAAATTGAAATAAATATCATTTAAATCATAACATAAAATAATGTGGCATTATATTCTTCCCCAAGGATATCAATATCTCACCCAAAGCGTAATCCCTCCATGAGCAAGAATATGTAATAAAAACTAGAAATGCTTGAAAGGAAGTGCCACAATAGAAGGAACCATGAGATTCCCTATAGCTTACACCTGCAAATAAAAATCCATTAAATCTCCATGAAATACATTAGTGGCCTCTCCAAACACCAACTTATATGGGAATATTTCACCCTAGAAATTGGCCAAGGCAAGAAACTAGTCATCCATGAGCTCTCTGAATTCTCAATTGCAAATTTCCCAAATGATCAAAATACCTTCTCTTGTTTGATTCCTGTGTTTTATAAACATCCTTATCCTTCTAATGTTTCCAATACATCCACAAACTAAAGCCAATTTTAATTAGGGTGTGTGCTCATGATTTTCCATGTGTCCTCCCTTTCCTAGCCTTCCATCTTCCCCGAATTCGAGCAGGAGCCCACTGAGCTTCCCCAACTCACATGAGCGCCCCCTTGGATGCTATATTTATATATTCCATGTCATATATGTAATATTTCATCCTTTAGATCTTATTTGTGTCATATGTGTCATAACATCTTCATCATTGTTGTCATAGAGCTAGGGAATCTAGTCAAAGTTTCTTACTAGCTCCACGATGACTCGTCCTCTCCCATGTAAGTAACATTTCCCTCCAAATTCGACCTATTATGCATATGGAAAAGTGTATTATCCTTCTAAATATTCCAATAACCTTTAGGCTTCCCATGGATTCTAAATTGCAAGAGGAGGATGCCATGTGGCACCAAATTTATATCTTGTGTGGGCCCCATAGTCTCCATGTGTCTCCATGCTCCATTGCCACTTCAATTTTCTCTTGTATTTATTTAATAAGATCCATTGTTAACTACTTATCCCATTCTAATGTCTGAACATCATTTACTAGTTCCCTTAATAAAATTCCAAATGTATCCTTCCAACCTAGGGAACTAGAAGGATTGATGGAATTGTTCTTCTATGCAATTATTTGAATGGGGACATTACATTCCTCCCCTCCCAATATTTCTTGTCCTCAAGCAATTTCAGAGTTGGATGCTGCAAAATCTTCTCCTCTTCCCATGTGGCATCTTCACTTGGTAGATCCTTCCATTGTACGAAGTATTCTTTGATAGTTCTATTTCTCAATCTCCTTTCCCTTGTCTTGAAAATGTTTTCCGGAACAAGTGTGAGATGACCTTCATCATCCAAAGGAGGAAGTATTTATGAAGTGATATTTTTCTGACCAAGATATTTTTTGAGACAAGAAACATGAAATACATTATGGATTTTACTTCCTTCCATAAGTTCCAATTCATATGCTACTTCCCCAATCTTCTGAACTACCTTGTATGTGCCATAGTATCTTGGTTTTAGATTTTCTTCCCCATTATTTTTGAGAGATGTTTGTTTGTATGGATTCAACCTCAAATATACTAAATAATTAACCTGAAAGGTCCTTTCTTCTATATGTCTATCTGCATATTGTTTTTGCTGATTTTGGGCAACCTGCAAATTATCTTTCAAAAGCTTTAAAATTTCTAGTCTCTCTTCCACCCAATATTTAGATTTTGGATCTCTACTATCACCAAATATCATATCAATAAAGGTAAGTGCATCATAATCATATAATTATTTGAAAGGAGACATCCCTATTGACATATGAAAAGTGGTGTTGTAGCAAAACTCACCCAAGTGTAGCCATTTTGCCCATGCTTTTTTCTGCTCTCCCACATAGTTTCTTAGGTACCCTTCCAACCATTGGTTCACCCTCTCTATTTTTCCATTAGTTTGTGGATGATATATTGTTCTTGGAGTCAACTGAGTGCCCACCAATCTAAAAATTCCTTGCCAAAAATCACCCATGACTCTACTATCTCTATCACTTATAATGCTCTTGGGGAGCCCATGCAATTTGAAGATTTCTATGAAAAATATATCAACCAATTTGCAGCATTAAATATGATGTAACATAAAATAAATGAGAAATTTTTTTCAATCTATCTACTACCACATATATACAATCCTTACCCAAATATTTGGGCAACCCAGTGATGAAATCCATTGAAATATTGTCCCATTTTTGCTTCAGAATAGGAAATGGTTGAAATAAACCAGCTAGGAATATAAGTTCTGATTTGATTTGATGACATACCTTACATTAATTCACATATTTATTAACATATTCCTTAAGCCCCTTACAAAAGAATCTTTTCCTCAATTTCCTATAAGTTTTGAAGATCCCCAAATGGCCAGCTAGTGGGGAATGATGTGCTTCTTGCAAAATTTTGTACTTGAACTTTGAACCTTGAACCAAATAAATGATGCCCTTATAATATATCAGAACATTCAAAATCCTATAGTTAAAACCCCCCTTTATTACATCTAACACATCACCAGAAAATTTCTCTTTGGCATATTCAACTAGTAACATGTTTTTCAAATCTTTAGCAATGTCCATGAGAGAAAAAGAAGATCTTCAAGATAATGCATCTGATACAATGTTATTCTTCCATTTCACATATTCAATATCAAAATCATAAGATTGAATATTTCTTACCCACTTTTGTTTCCTTTCATTTAGATCCTTTTGGGTGAGGAAGTGCCCTAGACTATTGTGGTCAGTTTTCACCAAAAACATGTTTCCTACCAAGTATTGTCGAAACTTGGCCAATGCATGCATGATGGAAAAAATTTATTTGTTATATATGGAGTATATTTTTTCATGAGGATGAAAATTTATGCTCTCAAAGGCTATAGGGTGTTGGCCTTTCTTTAGAACAACCCCTATTCCTCCACCTGAAGCATCACATTCAACAACAAAAGGCTTACAAAAATTAGGTAATGCAAGTATGGGACAACTACTAATTACCTCTTTAATTTTTTGGAAGGAATTTTCAGCCTCTTCATCCCACTTTTAAGAATCCTTCTTAGTCAAATCAATGAGTGGATAAGTCAACTTGGAGGACCCTTTCACAACCTTTCTATAATAGGTGCATATTCCAATGAAGCCTCTTAATTCAATGATTTTTTTTGGTGATAGCCATTCTAAGATAGCCCTGATTTTTTCCATGTGTACTTTCACTCCTCCTTACTCAATAATGTGCCCAAGATACAATAGTTCCTTCATCCCAAATTCACATTTAGACATCTTAGCAAACAAGGATTGTTCTTGCAAAGTTCTCAACACAATCTCTAGATGATGGAAGTGCTCTTCCCAAGTTTTACTGTAAATGAGAATATAATCAAAGAATACCAAAAAAATCCTTGTAAGTTGCTTGAAAATATTCTATTCATGCATGCTTGAAATTTGGCTGGAGCATTGGTTAATCCGAATGGCATAACAAGAAACTCAAAGTGACGATAATGACATCGAAGAGCAGTCTTTTGCACATCTTCTTCCTTCATTCGAATTTGGTGATAATCTGATCTAAGGTCAATTTGGGAGAAATATTTGGCTCCAAATAGCTCATCCATGAGCTCATCAATCCTAGGAATAGGATACCTATTATTGATGGTCTTCTTGTTCAAATATCTAAAATCTATACACATCCTCAAGGTTCCATCTTTTTTCTTTACCAACACTACTGAAGAAGCATAAGGGCTAGAGCTTGGTCTAATGAGTCCCAACTCTAAGCACTCTTGGATGGCCTTCTCAATATCATCTTTGAATTAATTTGGATCCTATAAGGTGGTATCTAAATGGGTGGATTACCCTACTCCAAAACAATGTTGTGTTCAACCTCCCTATTAGGTGGTTTACCATGTGGAAGATCTCTAAAAACTTTTTCATACTTTTTCAATAGCTTCTCTATCTCCTTTGGGTGTTCAAAAACCTTTATGTTTGGCTTGGGAGATGTGATATGAAATTCAACAACCCATTCTATGTCCCCATGCCTCAATATAGATCTCATACTATTGCAAGTCACTACTTGAATTGGGTAAGTGTGATGCCCTCTCACAACCCTTAGTAAACCTTTCGAATCGTGAAATTTCATCTCAGTGTTTTGATAATTTACTGCATTCTCCCCTATATAATACAACCATTGCACTCACAAAACCAGATTAGTATTAGAAACATCAACCACATAAAAACTATCAACAAAATTATAGTTACCTATGGTGACTTGTAGCTTTGGAACCCATGTTTTTCACTCTAATGTGTTGTGACCGAGAATGACAATTGTGAAGGCATCGAATGGTTTAGTAGGTATCTTCATTTTCTCCACCATATCTGCATCAATGAAATTATGTGTGTCTCCTCCATCTACCAAAATTGAAGCTCCTTTTCCTAATACCACACCCTTGCATCGAATAGCGTGATAGCGAGGTAGTGCTGAAAGTACTGCCATTCTTGATTTGTTTGGTGAAGGATGATTTTCTTCTTGTATTTATTATTAAGCTGCTATCTCATATGCTTCCTCTTGATATTAATTTTGTCCTTCTTCATCCATACCCCCTTCATACTCATAATTATCAGAAAATACTTCTATGTATTGGGCTTTTCCCATAGTGCATTTATGCCCCGGTGTCCATGGTTGAAAGCATGTGAAGCACATTTTTTTTCTTCAAAGTGCATCCTTGTTTAGTCCTTATTTCTTATTATTTTCAATTGAATCTCTTTGCAAAGGCTTCTTATTATGTGCATCTCTTTTCCAAGGTTTCTTTTCGAATTTGAAGTTAGGCTTGGGTGGAAATCTTGTTCTAGGAAGCACATTTTGGAGATCTCTAGTCAAGCTCATTACATCTTTTAATGTAGTGGGCTTGTGGGATTTGACCAAAATTTTTAAGGGTTCATCCAAACCTTCAATGAACAGAAATACTAACCTTCTCATAGACACATCATCCACCTTGACTGATAATTTTTGAAATTCCATCATATAATCAGTAGGGGTCCTGACTTGCTTCAATTGGGCTAGTTCTTTGAAAGACAATTCTGGATCTTTTTGCTCAAATATATCTAGTACCCAGTAAATAAATTATCCATATGTTTTAACTTGATCATGACCCAAAGTTTTCAGGAAATGGAACCACCATTCATTTGTTAGGATATTTAGACACTTAGGAGTTAGTTAAGATCAACTTGTGTAATATATCCGTTAGGTAAAAGTGTGTTTCTTTAGTATGCATTAATATGCATTTGTAAATATTCTAATCCGACGGTCACGATATGTTCTAGACATAGACTGATCTAACGGTTCAACTTCTCTTAGATCATACCTACCATTGATCCGTGGCTTAACACCCGATTGGTCTATGATCTCTATTTAAAGAGCATAGAGGGTCCTTGGCTAGTTGATCGATTATGAGAAGCTCATATGTAACTTTCTTTCTTTTGCATAATAAATTGCTCCAAGTAGCTATTTGGATGGGGCCGTAGACTGTTTCCCTCTTGAGGGTTTAACCACGTGACAAACATCAGTGTGTTTATCTGTGATCTATTTGTGTGAAGCGGTGCTGAAGGTGTTCAGTCTTTTTGGAGTACCCTGTGTACCCGAACATGGTATCAGAGCTTTTATGAAGAGCCGCTTTCGGTTTTGATCAAGATTTGGAACCGGTGTTGCCAAAAATTTGAAAGGGTTTCTGGTTCTAGATTTTTTGTACATTTTTGGCCTATGGGAACTGTTCCATTGCATTCGGAGCACCGTTTCCATGTGGAAACAATTTTCGTTTCACCGAAAACCATTTCCGTTTGTTCCAGAAACACCCATTTTGGCAAATCTGAAGGTATAATGTTACAGTGACGGATTTATTTTTTTAAATCTTTCATATTTTATCATTTTGTTATTAGATCTTTTCTATTTTTGTCTCGGATTGTTTCCTTCCCTGACTCTGTATGCTCTTTTCCGTGCAACTTGCGCGATCGCGGCGAATAAGAAACAATAAGGGAATGTTTTTTTTTCTTGTCTTCTCGGCTACGTATGCTCTTTGCCGTGCACCTTGTGCGATCACAGCAAATCAGAAAGAGCGAGAAAACTTGAAAACGTACACTTTCCGGGTAAGCTAACCAAGATCTAGCCCCATTGTGTGGAAATTTTTGTTTTGTTTTTGTTTTTCGTTTTTTTTTGTGATTTGCAGGAAAAGAAAGCAAGCACAGAGAACGAGAAAGAAGAGTAAAAAAAAAAAAATCCCCCTTCCTCTTTCCATTATTTTACGTACCTTTTAAACTTAGCTCACTTGGTCCAAAGTTGCTTTATTACTTAATAGGTCTTGAGTTCAAGTCTTATTAAGCTACTTTTTAGTGCATGCAATTTCTATTTTCAAGTTATTTTATTGTAAAAGTGCATCTCACATAAATAAAATAAAATAAAAGAGTCACTTAAGTCTTTTAATTTATTGCCGCACTATTTAAAAGTCACATTATTGTAAAAGTGAATATCACTTATTCTACAGAAGTGATTCACTTCAAAGCAACTTTATTGTAAAAGTGATTGTCAAAGGTTGATCTTGAGAAGAGGGGGCTTCTTGTTTTAGTTGGTCAAGTTAATATCTGCCACGTCACTATTGGGGACATCTTCAACATTTTCTTTGATCAAGCATAACTTCATCATCCTGAATCTGTTTTAAGTGCCGTTTTTTATAAAAACCGCATATTTTTTTGAGCTCTTTGCATCCAAACAGTTAGTTTCTATTCTTTCAGCCATTATTTTATAGTATGGCCTCCCCTTGTGATATTATACTTACAAGTTCTAACTATTTCTCATGGAAATCTCGTATGGAGGATGTTCTACGAAGTAGGGGACTTTTCATGATAACCTCAGGGAAAGAAACAGAACCCACTGATGATGATAAGAAAATTAAATAGGCAAATAGGTGTGATGAAGCTCATGGATTGATTGGGATGTCAATCTCTACTGATTTGCTATTCCACATATCTGGAATTGATGAACCTAATCTCGCTTGGGAAAAGTTGGAATCTGTGTTTGGTAAACACATTGAAATTCGGGGTCATCAACTTGAGAATGAGTTGCTTTCCTTGAATCCAAACGATTTTTCATGCATTCAAGACTATTTATCTAAGTATAAAACTCTTAGACTATTATGTGCAGAATGCAAGATTAAGAAAGAAGACAAACAATGTATTTATCATATTCTTTCAAAACTTGGACCTACATATTCTGTTTTTGTATCTACATTCTACTCCATGAAAGAATCCTTGACTGCAGCTAGCTATCAAGAGCCTAGCCTTGAATCCTTTTGTGATTCCTTAATTAGAGAGCAAGATAAGCTCATTCATCTTGGAATAATTAACAATGCAGATACATCTAGGAAAGCCTTATTGTCCCAATAGAAAGAAAAGTCCAAGCCTCCCAAGAAACAAATTTTTTGCAATAATAAGCCAAACAACAAGGGTCCCAAACCTTCTCAGTCAGCTCCTTTAAAAAATGACAAAAGATCCAAGAAAAAAGGAAAGAAGACTGAGCGTCATTGCAATTTTTGTGGGAAAGATAATCATGATGAATCTAAGTGTTTTAAGAAGATGGCAGCCTTGGAAGCAACAATGAAGAAGAACCACATCAACTTAGATTCATCTTCAGAATCTACCTCTCATGGACATGCACATTGTGCTTCTGGTTACTCTTATACTGCATCTTCTTCTTCTACTTCAATTGAATGTCTCATTGATTCTGGAGCATCTTATCATATGGCTAAGGATAAAGGCATCTTTTCTACTATGCATGGATATAACAGCAAACAAATATTTGTTGGTGATGATAGATCTCTAAGTGTTGTAGGATCTGGAACAATTCCGGTAGAAAATGGTCATTTCAGTGATGTACTATGTGTTCCAAAAATTTCCTGCAATTTGTTATCAGTTTATCAAATTACTCATTCAGGTGAAGGTAAAATTGTGACGTTTACACCTCACCAAGTTGTAATCACAGATTTTAAAAATCCTCAAAATATCCTTGCTACTGGAACTATTGATGATATTACCAGGTTGTACAAATTTAACAACTTTGGGTCATCACCTTTTCCTTCAGCTTTTGTTGCTCATAGTGATAACTTGTGCAAACTTTGGCATGAGCGATTTGGTCACTTAAATTATCGGTCATTGTAACAACTATGTAAAGACAATATGGTGATTGGTCTTCTGTTGGTATCTTGCAAGGATGGTGTTTGTTTCGGTTGTGTACTCGAAAAACATCATCAGGACAGTTTTGACAAACGTGTCTCTTCGCATGCCTCAGTTCCCTTGAAGCTTGTACATAGTGACTTGTGTGGCCCTCTTCCATCTGCTTCCTATTCTGGTTTCAAATATTTCTTAACCTTCATTGATGACCACTCCAGATGCACTTGGGTTTACTTCCTAAAAATTAAAAGCGAAGTATTTAACATGTTCTTGGCCTACAAGGCCCTTGTTGAAAAACAATATGGTCATCAAATTATTAAGTTAAGATCTGACAATGGAGGAGAATATGTTAACAACAAGTTCACTACTTTTGCACTGAACAAAGAATCCAACAACAGCACACTGTTCCATATACACCACAACAAAATGGTTTAGTTGAACGGAAGAACCACACTTTAAAAGAAATGGCTACTTGTATGATCCAATCTAAAGGGCTAAGTCTTCAATATTGGGCTGAGGCCATAAATTGTGCAAATTACATAGTTAATCGCACACCCACTAAAGTTTTACAGGGTGTAACACCGGAAGAAGCATGGAGTAAAATTAAACCAGATGTAAGTCACTTTTGTGATTTTGGTTGTGAAGCATGGGCTCACATTCCGGATGAAAAACAGAAAGCATTGCAGCCTAAAAGTGAAAAGTGCATATTTGTTGGATATTTTGAAGATGTAAAAGGTTATAGACTTCTTTAGCCACATTCTCATGATATAATCATTAGAAGATATGTTAAATTTGATGAAAATCTCTTGGCCTACGAGCCTAACTTGGCAGGTGTGCCATCTTTGGCCTGCGAGCCTGATTCGACGATTGTGCTTTCTTCTTCTTCTTCTTCCAACTTTCTTGATAGGTTTCTTACTCCAGTTTCTGATGATGACAATGAGGATGAAAATCCACCTCCACCTGCTCATGTTCCTCCAATTGCACCAGCACCAATACTTCCTCGATGGGTCCATTCAACATGTGAAGCAACTGGTGATCTTGCCGATGATCCTAGAGATCAACGTCGAACACGTTCTCAGTTTCAGTGAGCCTATTCTCTTTTGGCTCAAGTTTCCGAGAATCATGGTCCAGAAACTTTTGCAGAAGCTTCAGGAAATCCAGATTGGGATGCAGCTATGGATGAAGAATATTGTTCCTTAATGGTGAACGATACTTGGGATCTTGTTCCTCTTCCAAAAGGAAGAAAACTTGTCAGATGTAAATGGATCTACAGAACTAAGTATGTGTCAGATGGAAGTGTTGAAAGACTTAAGGCAAGGCTAGCTACCAAAGGTTTTTCCCAAGTTGAAGGGATTGACTACAATGAAACCTTTTCCCTTGTAGCAAAAATGAACTCCATCCGCCTTGTTCTTTCCCTTGTAGCCTTACATAACTGGGAAGTCCATCAAATGGATGTCAAGTCTGCCTTCTTACATGGTGATTTATGTGAGGAAATTTACATGGAACAATCTCCTGGATATGTTCAGAATAACTCTAGCCTTGTTTGTCTCCTTAAGAAATCCTTATATGGCCTTAAGCAGGTTCCTAGAGCTTGGTATGACAAAATGGATAGCTTTCTCCTTGACACTGTTTTTTCTAGATGCCATTCTGACCCCAATGTCTATACCAAGAAAGTAGGAAACCATCTCATCATACTTGTTCTTTATGTTGATGATCTTATCCTTACTGGTAGTGACCCTAAACTTATAACCCATGTGAAATCCAGTCTTAAGCAAAAATTTGAAATGTAAGACTTAGGACATTTGCATTATTTTCTTGGTCTCCAAGTCTTGCAAAACAAAGAAGGAATCTTTATTTCCCAATCTAAGTATGCTTGTGACCTTCTTCGTCACTTCCACATGGAATATTTTAAACCAGCCCCTTCTCCCTTCCAGTCTGAAGTCAAACTTTCTGCCACTTGTGCTTCCCCTAAAGTATATTCCACCTTGTATCGTCAGCTTGTTGGTAGTCTTTTATACTTGACTCATTCCTGTCTTGACCTTTCCTTTTCTGTTGGTCGTGTTTCCCATTATATGCAAACTCCTCATGAAAGTCACTGGAAAGCGACAAAAAGAATACTTCGATATATTTGAGGTACAATTCAGTTTGGGATTCATTACAATACAGGGGGGAAAACTTTGTTGGTTGGTTTCACTGATTCAGATTGGGCCGGCGATCCTGATGATCGAAAGTATACTACAGGTTATGTTTTCAGTCTGGGATATGGACTTGTCACTTGGGCTTGTAAGAAACAACAAGCTCTTGCTCTTTCTTTAGTAGAAGCATAATATCAAGCCACAGTTAATGCCAGTCAGGAAGCTTTATGGCTTCGACAGATCCTTTCAGAGTTTGGATTCGAGCAGTAGCAACCTACTCCACTTTGGTGTGACAATCAAAGTGCCATCAAGCATGCCAAAAATCCAGTTCTACATCAGCGCAGCAAACACATTGAGCTACACATGCACTTCATTAGAAATCTTGTTCATGATCGTGTTATTGAAGTGCTCTATTACCCTACAGATGATCAAGTTGCAGACATCTTCACCAAATCTCTTATAGAAGCGAAGTTTTCTAAACTTCGGTCTATGTTAGGAGTTCATGAATGTGTCCTTAAGGGGGGATAGGCTCTAATACCTCCTTCCTTCTCCTAATAGTGTCACTTTTGTAAATCCTTCACTCCTATCCCAAGTTGTTCTTAAGGGGGGATGTTAGGATATTTAGACACTTAGGAGTTAGTTAAGATCAACTTGTGTAATATATTCGTTAGGTAAAAGAGTTTTTCTTTAATATGCATTAGTATGCATTTGTAAATATTCTAATCCGATGGTCAAGATATGTTCTAGACATAGAGTGATCCGATGGTTCAGCTTCTCTTAGATCGTACCTACCATTGATCCGTGGCTTAACACCTAATTGGTCTATGATCTCTATTTAAAGAGCATAGAGGGTGCTTGGCTAGTTGATCGATTATGAGAAGCTCATATGTAACTTTCTTTCTTTTGCATAATAAATTGCTCCAAGTAGCTATTTGGATGGGGCCATGGACTGTTTCCCTCTCGAGGGTTTTAACCACGTGACAAACATCGGTGTGTTGATCTGTGATCTATTTGTGTGAAGCGATTGCTGAAGGTGTTCGATCTTTTGGGAGTACCCTGTGTACTTGAACATCATTGGAATTTTCTTCCAAGTGCAATATGGCCATTTTTAAGGCATCTTCTTCCACCATTGGATTCAACTACAAATACACATCTAATTTTTGCACCCAAGTGTTAGCATAACTTTGAGAGGAACCATCAAAAGCAGGGAGTGGCACTTTACCAGTGGCACAACTCTTTGTTTTTGAATAGATACTTATTATCTTTCTTCTTTTTGAGTTTTTTTGTAGCAATAAATTAATGATAAAATGGTACACAGTTTTTACAATCTTCATCCATTTTATCCCATTCGTTTTCCATTGCAGCAAGTTGAATTTGAATGTAAGAATATTCTTTGGGTACAAGAAATTTAGGTGCAGTAGGCCTTGGTGTGATTTGAAATTCATGGGGTCTATTATGGGGTCCTGCTCTTGAGAAAATATGCTCACCCCTTGTCTTCTTTTCTTCTAATTGTGAACTACTACTATCTAATATTACTCCTAATTTGCTTCCAAATTGGCTAACCAACAATTGGAATCCTTTCATAAGATACTAGTTCATGTTCTTGGTTATGTAATCAAAGAGAGGTTGCACGAGTTTAATATATTCTAGCTTATCATGATTAGTGTATCCCTTCCCCTCGTTAGCAGTGATGTCCAGGTCTCCAAATTGGTCCAACTGCTCCCAAATATTCACAGAAGGTATATGAATTATATTAAGGTTTGAATAGTATGTTTAAGGAATCTTTATGACCCTATAAATGCTTTTGAAAACTTGTTTAATATTACGATTGAGGTAGGAGTTTTGACTAGTAATTTGGGGTTCTAATTCCCCCACAATGAATACTGAAAATGGCTTCCCAAATGCACTCAAGGAAACTCGAATTTATAAATGGAAGCAGGGGAAATGTAAAGGAAATCAATATGAACTCATATGCATCACCATTCAACTTTTAATGTATGCTAGAACCCTCTTGAATCAACTTCAAAAATACTAGTTTCAACCTTGGGGGAAATGATAGGAAAACTTCTCCAAATGCTATGAAAATCAATAAAATAACTCCAAATTATTATGTACTGAACATTAAAATCATATAATCCATCAATAACATTCCATTCATCCATAAACCATCAATATTTTACTTATCCATTCAAATCTATCAACATTATATTGGTTCACAACAAGGTAGTGAGGAAATGACATTGTTTCTTCATTGTTTAACATTTATACATGAAATATTTTGGGTATTTCGACATGAGAGTATTCTGTAAATACATAAAAAAAATCCATTCATCCATAAAACATCAGTAGTTTACTTATCCATTCAAATCTATCAACATTACATTGGTTCACAATAAGATAGTGGGGAAATGGCACTATTTCTTCATTAATTAACATTTTTACATGAAATATTTCAGTATTTCGACCTGAGAGTATTCATAAATTGAAATATAGATAATTTAAATCAGAACATAAAATAATGGCGCATTATAAGCTTGCCAAAATATATCAATAGCTCACCCAAATCGCAATCCCTCCATGAGCAAGAATATGCAATAAAAAATGGAAATGGTTGAAAGGAATTGCTACAATAGAAGAAACCACGAGCTTACCTGTAGCTTACACCTACAAATAAAAATCCATTAAATCTCTATGGAATATCTGAGTGATCTCTCTAAACACCAACTTGGATGGGAATATTTCACCTTCAAAATTGGCAAAGGAAAGAAACTAGTCATCCACTGGTTCTCTCAATTCTCAATTGCAAATTTCTAAAATGATAAAAGGAAATTCTATTGGTTGATTCCTATATTTTATAAAAATAATTATCCTTCTAAGAATATGAATCCATCCACAAACTTACTCCAATTCGAATTAGGGTGTGTGCTCATGATTTTCCATGTGTCCTCCCTTTCCTAGCCTTCCATCTTCCCCAAATTCGAGTAGGATCCCGTTGAGCTTCCCCAACTCACATGAGCGCCCCCTTGGATGATCTATTTCGAATTGCCATGTTAGATGTGTCATATGCCAGCCTTCATATCTTATTTTTGTCATAGGTGTCATAGCATCTTCATCATTGTTGTCATAGAGGTAGGGAATCTAGTCCAAGTCTCCCACTAGCTCAAAAATGGCTCTTCCTCTCCCATGTAAGTTACATTTCCTTCCAAATTCCACCTATTATGCATATGGTCAAGTGTATTAGCCTTCTAAATATTCGAAGAACCTTTAGGATTCCCATGGATTCGAAATTGCAAGAGGAGGATGCCATGTGGCACCAAATTTCCAGCTTGTGTGGGCCCCATAGTCTCCATGTGTCTCCATGCTCCATTGCCACTTCATTTTTCTGTTGTATTTATTTAATAAGCTCCATTCATTAGAGGAAATTTGGGGTCTAAAATGGGCCTTATAAGAAAATGCGCCAACAATAAATTTTGTGAGTTGGAACTCAAGAACCAATAGATTTCAATAAAATTAGTCAACCATAATGGTTGAATTGACATATTTGTCATAAAAGAAAACTACTTTTTTTGTTCGTATTTTCGACATATCTCCCTGTGTTTTTACTCAAATTCTAAGCGGGAGATCCCGTTGGATGCAAAATTTAATTCCGCATCCAACGAGTACCCACACTGCATACTTTTGACAGACCCCACTACCCCAAAAGTAAGAAATACCTAAAAAAATGTGATGATGACATCATCATCACGTTTTTTCAGGTATTTCTTGTTTTCGAGGTAGCGGAGTCTATCAAAAGTATGCAGTGTCAGTACTCGTTGGATGCAGAATTAAATTCTGCATCAAACGAGCTCTCCCGCTCAAAATTTGAGTAAAAACACAGGGAGATATGTAAAAAATATGAACAAAAAAGTAGTTTTTTTCATTCTTCATCTAAAATTAATAACTATTATTTTATTATTTTAACTATTATTTTATTATTTTCCTTAGGAGGCCCATTTTAGACCTCAAATTTCCTCTAATGATTAAATATTTATCCCATTCTAATGTCTGAACATCATTTATTATCTCCCTTATTAAAATTCCAAATGTATCCATCCAACCTAGGGAACTAGTAGGATTGATGGAATTGTCCTGATATGCAGTTATTTGAATGGAGACATTACATCGAACCACCAAAATAACAAGGGGTATATGTCCTCGTTCCAAGCAGAGGAGCTAGATATCAAAATATCTAGTTTGACAAAGAAAACCCATAGAGACAAAAGATAACAATATTGAGTTCTATCTACAAGACGAAGAAATATGGCATTTTGTTAAGAATAAATCACGAATAATAGAGGAAACCATCAAGAGGTTTCATAATATTATAATATTTTACATTGGGGCACACCATATATTTTTCAGCCCTGACAGGACCCCCAAAACCAATGGTTAGTGATGTAATTTTAGCTAATCGGTGAAGAAATTAAAGCCATTATTCAGGACTGGCCTGAAGAATGGTGGGTACCTATTGTAGAGGACCAAATCTATAAAGAATAACCACCGTGACTGGATGACCCATTGGAAAATAAGAATGGATATTAGGGAGGAGATCCACCAGTAGAAAGCCTAAGGAGTTATCCCTATAATAGTCATGATGAATCCAACACAACCCGAATAGATCTAGAGTTGAGCGATACGAGAAAGCGCTCAAAAAATACTGAGATGAGTCGCAAGAAGAGGAAGGATGACAGATCATATGGAATCATTGGACTTACAAATGATGATTATAATATACTTTTAGAATTAATGGAAGAAATTGCAAACCAAATTTGCAGGAAGATCGATGAATGACATACAAAACTGGTAAGCAACGTTACTAATTTACTATAGGCACTTTGTACTGTATTGGAAGAAGTTCAAGTCGCAGTAAACCAAACCCCATATTTGACTGTGTCACTAGACCAAGCACCATATTCGAATGTGTCACTGGACCAAGCTGTCCCATCTAAAGAGTGACCTATCAACACACCATCGATGACCGAATAGACAAATACTCAAGTAGTTGGTCAAATAATTGACCTAGGAACACCAGAGCTTAATGCCATGGTTAAGGATATTGGTCATGTTACTGTTAATTTTTTTGCAATCCCAATGTATCAATTGTATTCTATTCAGTGGGTTGTAGTCAAAGAGATGAAGACAAGGGCACATGCAATATATGGATAGCTAAAAACATCGAAGAAAACCATTTTGAAAGAATAGTCAATGATACTAAGAATAAATATAAGACTTAACAGGATGACAGGAAGCGACTAGAAGCATTGATCACATTAAGTTGTAGCAAATTCATAGATGAAGGCATCACACTAGAAATGTTTGCAGAAGCAAAAGTATTCAGACTAGGTAAAGTTGTTGAGAACCTCCATAAGCAAGTCATGGATTTGTAATCCAAAATGATGCCTTGTACACAACCATAGGTACTGGAAGAGTGAAAGAATAAATCCAATGAGGTTGTGCATAATATGGAATAAGCATAAGTACTATGTGCTAAAGCAGTCGAACAAGTTTCTAAGTTATCAGAAGATTTGATTGACGACTCATATTTGGAGTAGGTGACAAAGAAGTTACACACTGTTGAGGCCTAATATACCCATCTAAAGAATGAAGTGAAAAATATGCTGAAAATAGAAAATATGGAAAAGGATGCAGATATGAAGAAACTACAACAAGCAACCAAACTACGCACACACCAACAAAAAAGAACAAACTGTGTCACATAACTTCAAGCAAAAGAAGAGAAGGTAACATGTATTATTTAAGTTGTTTATGAAAATGTATGACAAGAGTTTGCTTCGACATGAATGACAAATTTGGAACATATCAGTTCTGAACTTGTAGAAAAATTGAAGACAGTATAGGAGGAAGTGCCACAAGAAATTGAATAGGTTGTGAAAATATTTTAAGATTTTCATAGCAAAGTTGCATTGAAAGAGATTTATGACTAATGTGGCTTGGTATGAGCCGCGGGTGAGTGTTGGGGGTCTGTTGGCCCTAGGAAAAGTTAGACAGAATAATGATTAGAAAGATTAATACTCTGGTCATAAGATGTCTAAAAGATGTGATAGAAGGAGTAATGACGGAAGAGGAATAAAGCAAGTCGAATAGTAGAGTTCGAATTAATTTTGGTAAAGAGTTAGATTAAAATCTTGCTCTTAGTAATACAAAATTATTGTGATTTGGGTTGATAGTGCCTATTTTTATATGTAATGGTATGGGTTAAATTAGAAATACAACTTATCAACTAACATTTGAGATTTAGTCGAAGGTTAAATCAAGAAATGTAAAAATATTATAAAAGCATCGATCCAAGCTATGTTTTAATGACGCTGAAGACGACAAAAGAAGGAAATCAAGAGTTGCAAAGACAAAAAGCATTGATCCAAGCTGTGTTCGGATCAATGATCCATTCAAAGAGAAATAAAGAAAGAAAGACAAAAAATAGAGAGCATGAGACGAGAGATGAATATATGAATTGTAAAGAATATAAAAAGAAAAGTTTGCAATTTGAGTGCACAAACAAAAGGTTCTAAACCATTTATAATTCCAAATGAAGAGAACCTTTGTGGTTTTTCCCGGATGGGTTTCCATGTTATATCTTGTCTCTAAGTGTTTTTATTGTTCGTGACTTTGTTGAATGCATATATATGGTGTATGAGCCGATCTGAATGTGTTGTGCGGACTCTGTTGTGAATGGAATTATGTGTGTGTGTGTGTGACACATATTAATGAGTTAAATATGTGTTAATGATTTATATTATATTATGTTATATATGTCGACGGATCAATAGGTTATCTTTGTGAATGAATGTATGGGATAGAGGTTTATTACGGGTTTCATTAGATCTATTGATAGTGATGTTCATGTAATAGGGAAATCTCCCTCACAACTGTAGAAACCTAGTTCTGGAAATTCCTAATAAGATATCTCAGGTGAGACTTCATCTACGTCACAAGTGTTTCCGACAAAGATCTCCTTTGTTATTGATGAACCAAAATTTGAACGTGGGTCGATAGAGATCATGTCAACAGTTGGTAAATGAAATTATGCTAAAGCATTATAAGGATAATCGCACTTCGGTTGACTAAAAAGAAAAGGAAGGAAACAATCAAAAGAAAACAAAGAGCGCAAGTTTATTATTTTATCACAAGAAATTATTTTGTCGTAAGTATAGAATGTTGTCACATACTATAGGTGTGTCGCATAAGAGATTTTATGTCGCACTATGGAATTTTTTCACAAGTGATAGTTGGATAACAATTAATTTGAAGTAACGAGAGATTTTGGTGGCATGCTTTTTGGTCCCATCTTCCATTAATGCACAATAACTACCTGGTGGCTTGACAAGTGAAGTGACAGTTTGATTAGGGGTTTTATTGTGATGATTGGAAATATTGCTCCATACGACAGAATTAGCTGACACCTCCATTTATTACAGACACACATAAGCGAATAACTTTTGGCATGCGTAAACTTATTTCATCTTCGCACCGAATTATGTTCATTCATATGCATCCAAATCACTAACTCTCAGAGCTAATCTATCTACCAGCAACTACTTTTAAGTTGAAGCTATCTAACTCCTATGGATATTCATGTATCGAGCACCAGTACTGTTCATGCATATGGCATGGAGGTTCCTCACTCCATTTCTATTATTCAAGAACACCCAGAAGTTATTTTATGATTAGCAATGGCTAGCACATCAAGAAGTAAATGAACTGGCAGCAGAACTACTCATAAAAAAAGTACAAACAATCCCCAATGCCGAAGCAATTGGATATGGGTTGGAAACCTTGTTTCTAGGTTATGTCCCACCAAGGTCAGATGAGACACTTAAAGTCACTATTGATAAGAATGCCAAATATCAGTTGGTAAATCCAACCATAGCAAAAGGAGTCCATGTGACGGTAGACATTCTGCCAAACTTGAAGAAGTGGGGTTCATAGACCATGATTTGTGAAATTTCCCTGAAATCGATATGTCATGGTATATGACCACTGTCTAAGAGACTGAATATGGACCTATTCACTTGGTCCCAATGGAGTGTGATAGAGAAATGCACAAATCCAGATTATTGTCACTGATGCATATGCTACATTTTGGTCACACTGCATAAGTAAATACATGTGTGCAGTAGTTTTTGTTCTATTTTCATGGACGATGCCTATGTATAGATCAAAAAATATTAGTAGATGTCTACCTAATAGCATAAATCACATGGATTTCTCTTGCAGGGGTTGACCTAATTCCCTTCTTCACTAGAAAGGACCAGGATACAACCTTTACCAATAGGATGAAGGGAAAATATAATTTATCCAGAGATAAGAGAGACTTTATGATTTCCTCTATCTATAAAATTGTTATTCGATTCACCACCAAAGTTTTATCAAGCATGCTACTAAGGAAGATGTGACCAACCTAGTGTACCACTAGAACGATTGATGTGGTAGAGCAGTGTGTTGTGGGCATTCAGATGAATTGGACAATGTATTTGTTGAAGGAATTGCTAGTAGATGCCACCAATGTGCAAGAAAAGGGTAATACTTTTAACTATTCATGGTTTTTAATTTTGATTTCATTTGTCGCATGGGCAGATTCGTCGGACTACTAAGGGGTATATGTACCTGTACCATTTCAAGGAGCATGATACTAGAATATCTGGTATTATGAATAAAATACACAACAAAAAAGGGATAATAACAATGAATTCTATTTACAATGTGAGGAACTAAGGTATTATATTATAAAACAAGCAAGAATTACCAAGGAGACCATACAACGGTTCTACAACATTATAATATTTTTGGTCGGGGATCATCATTTATTCCTACAAACGTGACAAGGCCCTCATACGAAATGGTTGGCTACACAATTTCATCTATTTGTTGAAGATATTGAAACAATTGTTCAGGAATGGCCCGGAGAACGGAAAAAACCCATCGTAGATGATCAACTCTTTGTATAAATTGAGTCATGATAGGATCAAACATTAGGAAATAAGAATGGAAATCATGAAGAAAATCAACAAGGAGATCCAGAAGGAGAAGAGGGATAAAGAAATTATCCATATGAAATCAAAGAAGATTCTAGTGATGCCCTGATATATCTAGAACTAGGGGAGAAGAGAAAAAAATCTAAAAAATCCAAAAAGATTCATAAGAAGCGAAAGGCCGATAGAAAATATGGAATCATTGGTATTAAAAATGATGACTATAATCTCATATTAGATCAAATAGAGAAAGTGGAAAATGAAAGTTGTAAAAATATTGATTGAAGGAAGATTGAATTGGTCAATAGCATTATGGATATGCTGTAGACTATTTGTGTCGTGGTAAAGGAAGTAAGAGGAATGGTTGGCCTAGACGCATATCTATTTGTGTCATAGGAAGAAGCTGACCCATCTCAGGAGTGGTCTGTAGATGTACTTTCAACACTGTCACACATAAATATTCAAGTCATTTCCAAGGAAGTTGACTTAGTTATGCCAGAACATAACACCATGATCGAGTCTATTGTTCATGTGAGTCTTGATTTTTTTGTAGTGTTAATGTATCTGTTGCATACTATTCAACAAAATACAATAGAGGAGATCAATACAAGAGAGTGTGGTGTGTTTGACTAACTCAAGAACTCCAAAAATACCATTGCATCACTGAAGAACAAAGTAAATATGATAGAGTTGAAAGATAAAACTTAGCAGGATGATAGGCAGAGATTTGACTAGGGTGTCGCACTTACTTGTGGTGACTTCTCTGACATAGGAATTACAAGTGAGATGCTCCAAGAAGATATTCAGATACCTTCGCAAATGAGTTGTAGGACTGGAAACAAAGCTGACTCCCAGTACACCACCTGAGGTACTGGAAGCTTGATGGAAGGTAGTGACTAAAACTATGCAGAGGATTCAGGATGCTAAGGAAATTTGTTCCAAAACATATGAATAGGTTTTAGAGTCATGGGAAGCCTTGATGGATGATACAAATCTAGAACATGTAACATAAAAAATTCATAATGCTGAAGAAAATTCTAATAAGTTGAAGAATGAATTGAAGAAATTGCCAACAATGGAAAATATGAGCAAGGCTTTCAATTTAAAAATATTATAGGAACAAGTATCTAGAAGACATACAAAAAAGTAGCAACGAACAAATCGTGATGGAACACTATAGATGAAATCCGTGAAGACTACAAGAAAAATCCACCCAATCCATGAAAACGTGCGACATGCACTAGGTACGACAAAAGTAGCAACTTCAGAACATATCAATTTTGAACTTGTGGAACAATTGCATATTGTCCAGGAAGAGGCACAACAAGAAGCCAAAGCAGTAATGAAATATGTCAGGAGTTTTAGAGTAAATTCGACCCTATAAAAAATTTTGGACTAAAGTGGCTCGGGATGAGCCATAGGTGAATGTTGGGGGCCTATTGGCTCTAGGAAAAAGATAAATAGAAATTTGTTCATAAAAATGAAGATTTTGGTGATAAGGAGAGAAAATACTGTGATGGAAGAAGTTGTGACAAAAGAGGAGAAGAGAAAGTCGAAATGAGGAGTTCGACATAGTTTTGGGTAAGAGGTAGTTAGACTAATGGTATATTTTGGGAATAAAGTATGATTGTAAACTAGGCTGGTAGTGCCTATATTTAAATATAATGGGATGTTTTGAGCAAGTAGAAAAACTTGTTGACTGACAATTGGGAATCGGTCGATGGGTAAAACAAGAATTGTAAATGCCTATAAAGTCGATCCAAGTTGTTTGCATGAAAATGAGATAAAGATAATAGAGAGACAGACTCGGAGGAACAAAGAGATAGACTTAAAATTGAGAACATGAGACGAGTAAAGAATTCATCAATTGTAAAGAATATCTAAGGAAGATTCTATAGGATGTGTGCACAGACTAAATTCCTTCAGATATTACTCATGCCAGATGAAGAGCGCCAATGTGGTTTTTCCCGTATGGGTTTCCATGCTAAACACGTATCTTTGTGTCTGTGATATCTGTGTTTTTCTATGAATGAACTATTATGAGTTTGGTCGAATATATAATGGTATAATAGTATGGAATGTTGATTAATGTGCATTAAAATCTATTACATGTTGTCTATGTGTGTCAACAGATCAATATATTGTATTCCCTGATATATGTATAATTCCATCCCTTGGTTTCTGTTGAGTGTCCTGATGATACCGATATAAGAAAATACCCTTCCATAACTACAAAAACCTGGTTCTGTAAGTCCCCATAGATATCTTGGGTGAGACCTCATCTACGTCGCAGGTGTTGTCAATGGAGTTATACGCTGTTGGACTTTGTTGATGAATAGGGAAGTCTGAAATTGCGTCAACCGAAAAGATGCCAACATGTAGAATGTACTATACCGAAGAACATACATGACATCATATTATTCATGGGATTAACAAGGTACTATCACAAGTTTATAGGGAATTTTTCAAGAATAGCTAATCCTATAACCGCTATACAAAGGAAACGTATTAAGTTTATATAGAGTCAACAATGTCAAGATAGTTTTGATAAATTAAAACATTTGTTGACTACAACCCTATATTAAGAATTGTTGATCCCAATGAATATTTTGTAGTTTGCACAAATGCAAGTAAAGATAATTTAGGAGGTATTTTGACTCGACATGGCCATGTAATTTGTTATGAATCTAGAAAATTCAAGGATCACGAAAATAACTATGTTGTACATGACACAGAATTATCATCCATTATCCATGCTCTTGAAATATGGAGACATTATTTGGTAGGGAAGAAATTCTTGCTGTTCACTGATAACATTGGAATAAAATACTTGTTTTCCCAAAATACATTAAATGCTCGCCAGGATTAATGACTTGCATTTTTTTCGGGTACGTAGGGTACTCCCAAAAGACCGAACACCTAGAGCAACCACTCACATAAACATATCATAGATCAACACACCTATGTTTTGATGTGGTTAAGACCATTGAGAGGGAAACATTCCATGGCCCCAGCCAAATAGCTACTTGGAGCAATTTATTATGCAAAAGAAAGAAAGTTACAAATGAGCTTCTCATAATCAATAAACTAGCCAATGACCCTCCATCCTCTTTAAATAGAGATCATGGACCAATCGGGTGTTAAGCTACAGATCAAGGGTAGGTATGATCTAAGAGGAGTTGAATCGTCGGATCACTTTATGTCCAGAACATATTGTGACCATCGGATTAGAATATTTACAAATGCATACTAATGCATACTAAGGAAACACACTGTACCTAACAGGTATATTACACAAGTTGATCTTAACTAACTCCTAAGTGTCTAAATATCCCAATGTCCCCCCTTAAAAACAACTTGGGATAGGATTGAATAATTTACAAAAGTGTGTTACACCCAAATCCTGTCACCACCATGTGATAAGACCTTTGAATTACATGTTTGCCCTTATTAGCAGCACTTGGAGTGGAAACACATGTTGTTTGTCAATTTTACATGAAAATACTCAGCACCGTGCTTTGCCTGTTAACCATGAGCGGTACCTTACTCGCATCGCTTGTATCCTATTTTCCATAAGTGGTGCCACCGCCTATGGCCTTTTGTCCATAGGAATTTCTAACCTAAACCGCTCTGTCATAAGAGGAGGAAAGCGATACCTTGGGTAAAATGGGAAAAAGAGAAGTTTCTCAAGGCTTATAGATCATGACCCTCGTGTCCTCCCTTATCCCTATCATTGTGGGTCAGTTGATCTCGAGAGCTCCCATCATAGGATATTATAGGCCACCTCATCCACAAATATCTCAACCATTCCTATCCATTGAGCCTTATAAATACAAGCTCATTTCCATGGTTAAGGGGGAGAACTATAGAGGTATTGTTATGCTGTTGGATTGACCACTTGGCCCAAGCCATTTGAGAGCATAGCGAGCAAAGTTGGAGCTTATGGGGATGAAGTGTTGGTTTCATGGAGATGCATGTCGACACTAAGGCTTAATTGGTTGTAAACTTCTCCATTCATCTTAATGCAAAGCTGATTTCTGTCCCACATTACTGTTGTTTTGATTTCGCATGTACATGTTGTTAGATTCCTTAGTCACTAACATGGATAAGTAGATGATGTTCTGGTAGCTTTGATGTGTTTGCGTGTTTGATCTGGTTGTAGGTACATAGGTTCACTATCAAAGCAACATTCCAGGTGTCTACAACATCTAGGGAGGGTCTTCATCCTTTGTCGTTCACTCATTTGTTCTGGATTTGAACCATTCAGACCATAGGAACAACTTCTGTCTGTAGAAGGTGAAATATTCCTGCTTACAAATCTGGTGACTTCACTGGGGAATAGATATATGTATCAGTTGATCTAATCTTCCTCATTTCTTCAACTCTTGTCTGAATCCAGGCTCCATCTCCAACTCTCTTTAGTCAGATCTGCTATTTGACTCAATGAATTTTGGTTTGAAACTTCTAGATTTGTCTAGATCTAAATTATTTTGACCTTTTATGCTCTTTTTTATTCTCAATCTATCAATTTTTACCTTGATCTCATCTTTTTCTGACTTGATCTGTCATTCTCTTTTGTGTTTTGGATTTATATAGGGAACCGCTCTTATGCAGTTGGCGAGAAGTGGTGCAACTGCTTGAACCTAGTTAGCAGCACGCAGTGCCACTGCCTGAGTCCTGTTGGCAAGAAGTGGTGCTTGTCCAGAACTGCTCTATCAAGACCCCTGTAGTGCGGTGCCAGGCAGGCCTTATTCCAAGACCACGTTTTCTCATTTTCTGCAAAACATTTGAGTTGATTTGCTTTCAGCCCTGCACTATTAGGCTTGTGTGTTAGAATCTGATGCTTGTGGTTTGAAATGTTATGGTTAAAGATTGGTTTGATTGGAAAATTCAAAAGCTAGATTAGGATTATTGATTGTTCATTCACTTCTGTGCTTGTTGGTTGTGATTGTGAAAGGAATTCTTGTTTTTTGAAAATCTTAGGGTGTTAGTAAGATCTCTTTTCATTTCTATTGTATAGACTGAAATAAAAATATTTGATTAGCATCTTGGTTTCATTTTTTGTTTTCATAGATAACTTCTTTTTCCTCCTTTAAAAAAGAAAGTTTTTTACTGTGATTAGGTTATCATCATTGAGAATTAGACATTGGATCTCTGATTGGCCTTACAAGCTTTCAGGCTCTTTATGTTCCTTTGTCCCTTATGCATTTAGTACTATCTCATCAAAATAAAAATATGGTAGTTTTAAGTTAAATTTATCTATGTTTTAAGAAAAATTGAAAAATAGAGTGCATATGCATATAGTGTGCTTCTTGTTTTTCTTTTAGGAAAAGAGACTCTTCCCCTTCTTATTTCTTTCAGAAAAGAGAAATAAGTTTGGAAAGTGCTTCTTGTCTTTGATTTTGTGTTCAAGATTGTTGTTTGGAAATATTTTTGGTTTTGAAACAGAAGAAAATACTCTCTTTCCCTCTCGTTGGTAGGCATACCAAATGGTAAAGTGAAATATTTGCATACGCATATTGCATAGTTTTACTTTTTCTGTCAAAACACCATGCATTCACCTAACCATCCACTTTAAAATTAATGGTAGTTATAGGTTAAAATTTACATAGCAATTTGGGTGATAGGTTAGAGACGCGTTCAGATGTCGTTAAGCGTAGGAGTTGTCGTTATTTGTTCGCATTACATCTTGGGACTTGCACGGTTTTTCCATGTACCATCGGTATATCAAACGACCTTTCATGTACCCTTGAGGTATATAGAAAGGTACTTCACATACTCATTTGTATATCAGAAGGCCCCTTGTTTACAGTTATGCATTAGAAAACACTACTACCGATTCGAGCTCCCACGTACCTTCAGTATATCGGGAGACCCCACTAGGATACCTTATCCATCTGAGAAAACCCCTTTGGCCATCTTGCTTAGAGCCATACACTGAAAACAACATTCAGGGAGATTACTACACATGTACCATAGAGGTATATCGTGAGTGGCACCTTCTTGACAATCCTGGTGAGAGACCTGACTATCTGAACTCCTCCTGTCATTATAAGTTTTCTTGTTTGACCTATAGCTTGAGTAGGGAAATTTTTTGGTGTGTTTTCTAGTTTTTTAGACCCTAGGTTAGATAGGAACTGTATAGAATAGCTGAGCTAAGAAAGTCCAGAAGAGTACAAGGCTTGCCACTCGATTTTAATCCTATTTCAGGAGAAAAGCCAATGGAAGCTATCGACCAAGGAGCTGCTACCACCTCCCAAGTGGGAGATAATGTGGGTGTAGAAAGTGGAGGACCATATTCTTCACACTCACCTCCCTTGGTCCAACAACCTTATTGGGGAAATACCTTGTTCCATTCTCCCATAGAAGGTCATGTTGATGATACTACCCGTCCGGATTATGGTCCCAATGCTCCATTTTGGGATACCTCTATAGGATAGGCCATTGCCTCATTTGGCACCCGTTTAAAATTTTATGAAGAAGTTTCTCTAGATGAAGAAGAACATAGACAATACCACACAACCATTCTCCATGCACAGGAGATTGAGAAGAAAATAGATGATATATTGGGCACACCACCGCCATGTTCCGTAGTTGTGCCTGTGGGATATCGTTCACTTGTCGATTCTATGAGACCCATTAAACTGATTAAAGATCGCATAGTGACTCCACACAACCCATGACAAATTTCCAACCCCACCACCTCCTATGTTAAATGTGTTCCTAATCCTCCCAGGTTTTCTGCACCTGGGGCTCAACCTTCAATTCCTGTTTCGTCATTACCTTCTAGTGCCGGGGGGCAACCCTCGACATGACCTATGTTATCTAGCACTGAAATTGTACCTAGTCAAGGGAATACCTCTAATATAGAAAAATCTATAGTTTATGTCCATACCACCCATACTAATGTGGTTAATCCCCCATCCAGTTCAGGTCATCCCTTGGGGGCACAACCTGTAACCATTCAATCTTCTGGAGGTTATGGTTATCAAATACCTATAGGAAATATTAATTATCCACCCAATCCTATAGGAATACCTTATGCCAAAATTCCATACCCTAGTAATACTTTTACGCCGTGGGGGTAGCCTAATTGGTCTTACATGCCAGCTATGGGGGGGATACCCATACATACTACGGGAGGTGCCGGAGGACTGCCTCATGGAGGTCCTCCCCCTAGGGTCCTAATGGTCCTGGAGGGCCTGGTGGATTTCCTCCTTATGGTCCTAATGGTCCTGGTGTTCCTGGGGGGCCTGGTGGCTTTCCCCCTAATGGCCCTGGAGGGTCTGGTGACCCTCCTCCTAGTGGTTCTAGAGCCTCTGGAGGTTTACCTCCTAGCAGCCCTAGAGGTTCTGGTGATTTGCCTCTTGGTGGTCCAGGTGGTCCTGATGGTCCCAATGGTCCTGGTGGTCCCAGAGGCCTTGGTGGTCCTAATGGTCCTGATCCCAAAAACCAACCCTCTACGGGCATATTTTCTAGTAGTTCTTCATCACAATAACCTGTCTATCAGTCTACTTATGGTCCTACTGGTAATTATATGCCATATCAATATTAATAGTATGTGCAACCTAACCGTCAGTTACCTTTCCTAGCAACTTTGGACTTGCCTGACCTGTCCAAGTTGATTAATGACCCCATTCAACACAATCCCTTGTGGCTTCCCATTCCGATAAAATTACCATTGGACATCCCAAAGTTTGATCGGAAGAAGGGAGACGATTCGAAAAACCATGTCATGACATTCCACCTATGGTGTTCTTCAAAATCCATCATGGATGATTCAGTTTGATTACGACTTTTTCAGCAAAATTTGATCGGTACAGCCGCGAAGTGGTACATTGGACTTCCACAACATTCGTTTGTGGATTTTGACTCCTTGGCAACCATGTTTCTTACACACTTTCAGGTCCCTATCCATTTTGAAATGGGTACTGATCTCTTAACTTCTCTACATCAGAACACCTCCACCCAAATATCCAATCATATCCATGAGTGGAGAAGGTGGAGAAGGCTTATTAAGGCCCCTATTCTGGATCAGTTATTAGCTGATTGGTTCACCAAATCTTTGTTGCCTCCAATTTCCCGAGATGTGGTTATGGGCAGTGCTGTTACTGAAGAATAGGCTATTAGTTGAGCCCAGTATCTAGACTTGGTCTATTCCCAGTCTGGAACTCTTTATGACTTGATTCCTCAAGCTCCTCGCCCAAGCACCGATCCCACAAAGCCACTAGCAGATGTACCTATTGATGGAATTGTTGGTTCAATCCAGTCCTAGTCAGTAGTGAAACTTGCCAAGCAAACCTAGACTACCACCCCTACTCCTTCGACTCCTAAGGTTTATACTGAGGTCAATTCTATTCAAAGTACTCAAACCTCGGGTAATAATAAAAAGAAAGGTGAAAATAAGAAAAAAAAACCCAGAAACCAACAGGAGAATCCAAGACCAACCAACAATGATAACAATAAAGGGAGGAGAAAAGAAAAATATCCATGTCTGCTATGCGGAGGTGACCAGTTCACAAAAGAGTGTCCCCGTCGGGACGAAATCTCCCAATTTCTGAAATCAAATCCCTCACCCGCAGTACTAATGGATCCTTTTCCCTCTCAACAAAAAGCTGATAGACCACATGTCTAATCAGGGTAACTCTAGTTCGTTAGAGGAAATTCGTATGATGTCCTTGGGTACCATTAGTCTACAAACTCGTAGTCAAAATTATGACAAACCTGTAGACAAGAAAGAAGACCATTGTTCTTCAGGAAAAGCTCCCTCTATTGGTTCTCCAGAATCCTCGTCTACTGTCCCCCTAACCATCGAGAAGCCTACTCTTGACATGATTTTGCGTCCACCCAAGAGTACTCTTCAGAAGGCTGTATTTAACCCTAATGCCCAAGCTACTAAATTTTATAATGTAGTTGAAGATCTCACTCAGGCACCTTGTGCAATGTCTACCTTAGAAGTACTCGAAAGTTGTCCTATACAACGCAAAAATATGTTAACGACATTAGGAGCTTTAGACCCAGATAATACTAATTTGATTCATTTCAATATTGAGAACTATAAGTCTAGGCTACCTCATAAACTTGATTTTCAAATCATTATGAAAGTAGTTGGAAAAAAGGTTTTTAGAACGGTACTAGATGAAGGAGCTTTGACCTCAGTTTTGTCTCTGTCTTGTTGCAAAGCTCTCGGCTCTCCCGATCTTGTAACATCACCTATGACTCTGAAGGCCTTTCATGGATGAGGTTTCCAGCCCCATGGTCTCATATCAGCCTTCGCAATCGAGCTTGGGGGAAAAACCATTTCTATTCAAGTAGAAGTGGTAGATGCCCCATTAGATTACAACCTCCTTCTAGGAAGAAATTGGTTTTATGCAATGACTGCTGTCGCTTCGACAACATTTCAAACAATCCAATTTTCGCATCTAGGGAGAATTGTTACCATTGACCAGCTTGATTTTTGTACACCGGATTTTACTACCTCTACGTCTAATAACATCCCCATGTTAGGCCAGTCCCCTCCTCCTTACCAGCCGATTGGGGTAGGCATGTTGAAGGATTCATCCCTTATGGGTATTTTTCCATCCACTCCTCCTAACATGGATACCGTGATAGTCCATATGATTTCCTCATTTGATTGTGAGCCTAAGGGAAAATAAGTTGTTAAGTCCACCTCGTTGAGTTCACACGAAGCATTGTATGACACCATTCAAACCTTTCTGATGATCACACTGATGACCTTCATCTAGTGGCTTGGGATCCTTACCATTTACCTTACGGGTTAGAAACATCTCTTCCTATTCTAGATTATCTCTTTGAGACTTTTCCTTTCGACGAGTCCATTATGGAGATCATGAGTACGGATGAGTCCATTTGGGAGGATCACCATCATAGATCCATGTTCCTCCCCAACACTAGTTTGGTTAACCATGATTACGCATCCCTGATTCCTGCTGATATTGTCAATGTACCCCAAAGTCCCATATTGTTGCAAGACACATATTTTAAAGGAAACCTTTGCAACATTACTCAGACGAATCTGATTGACATATCAGCCAAGCCTGGTACCATATAGCATGTTCATGTTGGGAAGAACTGCTCAACAGATGAATTTGAAGCATATAAGGCACTTTTCAAAGAATTTTGTGATGTTTTTTCCTGGTCCTATGAAGAAATGCCGGGGATTGACCCATCCATTGTGGTCCACGAGATTAAAACCTATCCCAAGGCCAAGCCTGTCAGGAAAAAACTAAGGCAAGTCCATCCATGGAAGGCCACAACTATTCAAGCTGAAATAGAGAAACTTCTCAAAGCTTGGTTTATTTATCCCATACCCTTGACGAAATGGGTATCGAACGTTCTCCCTGTCAATAAAAAGTAGGGCACCATTAGATTTTGTATCGACTTTAGGAATTTTAATAAATATTGTCCCAAGGACAACTTTTCTACTCCGCACATCGATCATATTATCGACAACTGTGCTGGAAGTGTCATCTTCTCATTTATGGATGGATTCTCTGGCTATAATTAGATTGAGGCATTTCCCATCGATCAACATAAGACGACATTCATTTTCCCATGGGGAACCTTTGCATATAAGAAGTTACCTTTTGGCTTGAAAAATGTTGGAGCCACATTCCAACGTGTGATGTCCTATGCATTTCACGATATTAAACATATTGTTGAACCATGCCTTGACGACCTCCCTGCTCATTCACAATGATAGGAGGACCGCCCTGGTCATCTTAGAGACATTTTCCTAAGATGCCGTCATTATAATATATGGCTCAATCCACATAAACGTGTTTTCTTCGTTGAGGCTGGATGTCTGTTAGGATTTGTGGTCTCTAAAGATGGCATCTAGATTGAATCCTTGAAAATTGCCGCCATTTTAGCTCTACCAGCCCCAACTAATCTTCTTGAAATCCAAAGTTTGCAAGGGAAGGAAAACTTTCTCCATCGTTTCGTGTGCAATTTCGCAGAGAAAACGCACAGTTACATGCATTTCCTTAAAAATGACAGCCTGTTCTTTTGGGATGACCAAGCCCAACACACCTTTGATAATCTCAAACATGCTCTAACTCATTCACTAGTGATACACCCCGCATATTATTCAAAGTACTTTCTCTTGTATATTGCTTCCTCCGCTACTACCATTGCTATGGTTTTGGTGTAGGAAAATCCCAACGGTTAGGAGAACGTGATTTACTATGAGAGTAAGAATCTTATGGATTCTGAAACCCGATATTCACATGAGGAGAAGTTAGCATTGGACATGGTCATTGCTGTACAAAAATTTCGTCCCTACATTTTGCTCTGCACAGCCACGGTATTGGCAGACCAGAACCCTATGTATTACATCCTGACTCATCAGGTGCTTGGGGGAAAGTATTCCCGATGGTCAGTCATACTATAGGAGTTTGACCTGGAATTTGCCAAAGCCACATCAAAGAAATCCTTGGTCTTTGCCAAGCTCATGTGTGATCTTCCCTATGCTTCAACGGAATCTGAGCCCAGTGATTCATTTTCGGATGAATTCCTATTCCTGATTAGCACTACCAATCCATGGTATGGATATTTGCTTATTTATCTCCAAACACAACAATTTCAGCCACATTTATCTCGTGACGATCGCCATCGTATCCATCACCACACAAAATACTACCTCATCCTGAATGATACCTTGTATAGACGTGGGATTGATTCTATTCTCTGGTGATGCCTCACCCATGAGGATGCTTAACATGTGTTAAATGATTGCCACTCTGAAGCATGTGGTGGTCATTTATCTGGGATGGATACAGCCCAAAAAATCCTTCGCGCTGGCTATATCTAGCCCTCAATCTTCAAACACTATCACGAGGTTGTTAAGAAATTCCCATCTTGTCAACATTTTTATCCCAAAAAGCACCCTCATCCTGCTCTGCTACATCCCTTCATTGTCGTTGTCTCGTTTTCCAAATAGGGGATTGATTTTATGCATTGTAAGCCTACCTCAGCCAGGGGGCATGGTTACATCATCGTAGTCATTCACTATTTTACAAAATGGGCTGAGGCCATGCCTACATATGCAAAAGATGGTAAGATTACTGCTCTCTTCTTGTTCAATCATATCATAGCTAGATTTGGAGTCTCGCAGTCTATTGTCACTGATCATGGATCACATTTCTGTAATCAAATGATGGAAGAACTGAGTGCCAAGCTAGGTTTTTGCCATGAAAACTCTACGCTATATTATCCACAAACTAATGGTTAGGTAGAGGCCATTAACAAAGTTTTGAAAACTATGCTTTGTCGGATGGTTGGAGATCATAAATTCAATTAGCACCACATTATTTTCTCCGCTCTTTGGGATTATAGGAATTCGGTGAAAATAGCTACTGGTTTCACTCCATTCCAGCTTGTCTATGGAATCGAAGCTGTCTTACCGATTCAATGTCAGATTCCACCCTTACAACTTGCTATCGAACTTCTCCCAGACACTTTCACAGAGGAAGAAATATTTTTGTACCTGAATAACCTTGATGAGACTTGGAGAGATGCTGCCTTGGCTAATGTGGCACATAAGAAATGCGTCAAGGTGCAGTATGATAAATCTGTCCAAGCTCATGCCTTTAATGAGGGTAACGTAGTTTTGACCTATGACCAGAGATATGACAAACTATGGAATGGAAAGTTTGAGTCCATGTGGTACGGTCCTTTAGTCATTTCTAAAGTTTTAGAGAAAGGGGCGTATGAGCTCATTGACTACAATGGAATCCCTTTAGGGAAACCTTGCAATGGGTTGTACCTGAAGAGGTACTATGCCTAGGTATTTCTCGGATAGTGTCTTGTATATATGTATATTTCTTGAATTTCAATGTGCTTTTAGTATTTTCAATATGGTTTTGAGTTTAGTGTCTGCATCTATTTATACCATGTTTTGGTCATACTGAGTAGATGGCTTTCTACGGCTTCACTGATGGTGCTTGCCGCCACACCTTGAATCTCACCTCAATTGCTTGGGTCCTCTATTCCTTGGCTGAATATTTGGTCAATTCAGGAGCAGTTTGCATTGGTCCCGCTACCAATAACATCATCGAGTATCGGGCAGTCATAGGTCTTCTGACTGAAGCTGCCTCCCAAGATGTTCACAATCTGGTAGTTTTGATGGACTCACAACTCGTGGTTTGTCATCTAAACCATGTTTATACCATTAGAAATCTTGTGCTTCTCTGCCTCTTCTGGAGGGTACGCTTGTCAGAAAGATCATTTGAAACCATCACTTATAGGCATATCCCTAGGGAACATAATGGAGTTGCTGACTCATTAGCTAATTACATCCTAGATTGGCATATTGCCCGTTCATGATGTTAAATCAAATATGGTTCATTGTAAATAAATAATTAAAGACACATAAAACTCATATAAAATATATTTACCATTTGAGACATAGAAACACCAGGTAAAAAGTCTGTATATATATATGAACATGTTTACAAAAAATTGGACATGAGACCTCATCTGAAGCACATAGGCTTTCAGGCGAAAATCACCATACAACATCCTGAAGCTATAGGCTTTCAGTAGATATCTCATACACACAATGTCTAGTGATGCTCGTGGTTGCACATCACTACCCGGGCTACTCTACATAGCAGCCTACTAAACCGACACGGTACATCCATTGTAGGTCTCTGATACCTCAGAGGGAGGTCATGAATGGAAGCGTCAGGGATGTCTAAGGTCAACCTCTCCAGGTTTTCCTCTAACTCCCCGGTGATATCATCACTCTGTGGTACAAAGTTGGATCTAGCTCGTCTATCAAATGGGGAAGCTCCCCCAAATCGTGTTGCTCCAACATCTGCATAAAAATATTCAGGTCTCGTTACTTAACATAAAAATATAAAACACCAAAAAGAATAAAAACATTTTGTCCATTCTAGGGTTTCCTGCTTCTTACCGATGTCACCCCATTGTCCTCCAGGTGGGAGCAGTAGGTCGAGGTCTCTGCTGAAGTCTGTACCTGCATAAGCATAATCCTCCACCATGAGGATCTGATCTAGGAGCGATATGAAGAATGGGTCACCGAACTTCACCTTCCCCCTGCCCGCTCTAGTATGAGCCATAATTCAAACCCACCTCTGCATACGTGGTTCCCGTGCTCTCAGCTCTGTGAAGACCACCTGAGGTCTCATCTGTGGTACCCTCTTGAAGAAGAAGCAGGCTAGAATGGAACCAAAGCCAAACTGCTTTAGTTCCCCCTGCCGAGACTTAGTCAGCTGATCCTTGAATATCGGAAGCAGGTCTTCCGCCCAGTTTAATACTGTAGGTTCCATGGCCTCTATGGCATAAAACATGTGTGCCATAAAATCCTAGTGCACTCCCTGACTCTCGGCCACTCTCTGCATAGTAAATAATATAGTCCATAGAGGTCCATCCATCACTGCCTTTATGGGGATTTTCTTCCCCGATGTCCTCGTCCCTGGGATACAGTGATGGTCTATCAACTCTTGTCTAGTAATATCCCCTCCTCGGGAACCTGTCAGCGAGATGGGGGCACCCCGTCTCGAGAGTCCATTCAAGAAGTAGATGTCCTCTACCTCTACTCTCAGAATATCAGCCCCAAACTCAAAGTGTTGCTGCTCCAGATTCTACTTCTGGAGTAAGTGCTCTAGCAACCGTTCATGTGATACCATGCTTGGATTCTGGGATAATTTCAGGATCCCACAGTCTTGTAATGCGGCTATGAAACCTGCATTCCTTTCAGTGAAAGCGTCATCATTGTCATGTTGTCTTTCTTTCCATATCACCATTTTTGACCAGCAAAAGCCTGCCAAAAACAATCATAACACATATTAGAATCATCCTTAATCATTTAAATTCAAAGAAAGGATATATTTTTGGTTGTGTTATCAATTTTAAATCTTCACAGCCGGCACCTCCTGTGCGCCATTGAAGACAGGCGGTGGCACCGCCTGTGAGCCTTGTTTTCGGCGCGGTTGTAGTGAGGTACCATGTATCCCGCAAGGGATAAGTGTGGTTCCCATTCCCATGGTTTTAGGGCTTTCTATACAAGCCCAAAACCCCATCAAAAATAAAAATTGAGACTATGAAAAGGAATAGTAGGGTTTTGACTATTACCTGGAACTGATGGCACTCAAAACCGACGATGGAAACTCTCGATATCAGCAACTGAAGGTCTGACTAGGAAAGTGCTCCAAATGATCTCTACTATGGGTAAATAGTAAAATGATTTGATTTTTCACTATTTACATGACTTTTATACACATTTTTGGGTTTGAAATGCTATAGTTTTGATTTAAAATCGCTTTTTACTCAAAATTTATCAGTCGTAATCCCTTAATGTTAGTTATGAGTGCATTCAACACTTGTTTTTTGAGTTGATTGCAGGATAGAAGAACCATAGCAGTAAAGTTTTGGGAGTTTGTTTATGACTTTTTCGTACTACCATAAAACAAAAAAAGTCGATGAGCATTTGTTACGACACTTTGTTCACACTATTGAAACCTAGTATCAAAGGTTCGAGCTCGTTTTCGATTCTTTCCAAGCTTGTAAAAATGACATTCTATAAAGAAACCTCATGGAGTCTTCTTTTAACTCTTTTCAAGCTCCTTAAACACAAAAAGATCATCGAGTCCGTTTCCGATTCTTTCCAGGCTCATAAAAATTAGCATTGTGTAAAGAAACCTCATGGAGTCCTCTTTAAACTCTTTTTAGGCTCCCTAAATATGAAAAGATTGTCGAGCGATATTGTCTTCTTCACGCTCATTAAAGCATTCGAAGAGTCGTCTTTCCAATGGTAGGTTATCTCTTTTTCGGTTCAGATAGACTATTTACGAAAAAGGAACACTCTAGCCAATCATGACTGGAAGAGTTCTCTAAGGTATGATTTTACACTTTTTCGAGCCTTCGGGATTAAATCATACAAAAAAGGACCCCTTTTGGAGTCTTCTTTCGTAATCATTCAGACTCTCTAAACATGAACGATACCGAGTTTTCTTTCATTGGACTCGTTAAATTAAACATTGAGAGACCCATTTTGGGAACGAACCCCTCCTCTCTCAGGTTTGTAAAACATATGAGTTTGGACTTGTCTTTGGATGAGCTATACCGAGTGTTTGTTACCCTCTTTGAACTCGTAAAACCGAAAAGAGGCACTCATCAATAATGATGGGGGAAATGGGAAGGAAATCATTTTGCAAATAAATGGCAGTAATTTGTCGTTACCTTTGAACATGGCACTTATCTGAATATCATTTCAGTCAATTGGGTATTTAGCTGATCTCCATGACGATCCACTTTCATGAGTCATGTCACTCCTTTGAGTCTTTCAAAAGAATGCATTGTTCACTGTCGCATTGTGTGTTTGTGTCGTTTAGTCATGCTGGCAAGTATTTTGTCGTGCCCCCCGATGTTCAAACGGAAATTGAAGAAGTTTACTTTTGCAGTCAAAAAAGTCTCTGTGTCAGTACTTTTGAGTCAGTCCTATGGTTGCTACATTCACATCATTCTAGAACTATGTTCCGAGTTTCGTGTTGTCGATGTGGGACACATCATGGCCCTCCTTCGACGAGACTATTCCCATTGACACCAGCTCATCATCTGGGAAACAGTATTAGAAACAAAAACTTAGTACCTTGAGATCTGTATGCCTTAATGACAGATTATCTCGCTCTCAACATAGGTTCACATAATTGACCTTTGGTCGATAGAATTGATAGAGTGTTCGACATCAGGACATCTATTCACACTCAGTAGATTGTACTAGGGTACCTTGGGAATCATTGACATCAATGATGATCTCCCTCGCACTGGTTGACGGTTCACATCATTGGCCAGTAATCAAATGGTTTCTACCATGTTCGACTTTAGATCATCATAATCACATGGATAGAATCATACTTTGCAGAAGACGAGATGAAGACCCTGGGTATTTGTTTAAAGTGTTCTGTTATCTCCCAAACTGACCATCGTCTTTTTGGGTGATAGAATGGGTAAATTTTTTTATTTCTGCGAGTCCTGGGTTTCAAAATCCAAATCTCAACTTTCGGCAGCTTGTGAAGTCTGTGGAAGTTTACTTAACTGCCGAAACAGGCCAGTTTCGGCAGCTAAAGTGGTCTACCCAAATGATTTTAGCTGTCGAAAGTGTTTCCATATGCCAGTTTAAAATCCTCATGCGCCAAATGTTCATCCAAAAGCATTGAGTTGAAATTTCATTGGAAGGCTATTCGCTTCAATATGCATGAAAATTACGCGTGGAGGGTGGTTGATCCAGGGCATCACTACACATGTCAAATGCCCGAAATTACAAAGAGCAGTTAATAAGGAAAGGAGATCACACAAATCTTGCATGTTCGATTTGTTTTCAAACTGCAAAATTATAGCAATTCGCTCAGCCAAATCAAACATTTCCAACTTAGCCACGATCAAAGGAGTTTTTNATTTTTTTTCAAACTGCAAAATTATAGCAATTCGCTCAGCCAAATCAAACATTTCCAACTTAGCCACGATCAAAGGAGTTTTTCATTGAGCTGTAGGGTTTTATGAGTTTGTTGACAGCAAATCGTTAGCTCTTTATTTTGTCTGAAGGAATCCCAGAAAAGAGAAGATCCCAGTTGAAGAATATGTGTTAATGGCATTGCACCAGATGGAATTAGCTTTATCAACTCATCGTACTTGAATTTGGAAGGTGTCCATATGCCAAAGATGCTACTGGGCAAGCAACTGCGTGGAATGTGTGTCTTTGGTAACATAGTCCGGCATGCTGCTTTTGGAAGTCAGCGTTTTGGGTGTTTAAAGGCAGAGTCGACTCCCACTGGACGGGAGGAACAAATAGTGCCACATAATCCTCCTTTGTCACTGATTCAACATGATGCTGCTTCATCAAACTTTCAAGATTTCACAACCTTCAGATCTTCAGCTTCACATATCATCAGTTCTATAGGGAATTCCCCTGCAGAATGAGCTCAGAAAGTGAGACACAGGTTTGACCGGTTTGTTTGACCATTTCTAAAGACATGGCGCTTGGTTGTGAACATTTGAACTGTAGGAATTGTAGTCAAAATTTGTCAAGCTGCCCCTTATGTCGCGCGCCCATCTCAACACGTTTGATGTTGTACTCTTCTTGAAGATTCATTCATTCTTCTGGTGGCAGGTTCATTCCATGCTGCTCCATTGCATTTTAATTGTCCCAGTTCAGGCTGCTCGATTATTTCAAGATGGGCTGTTGATGATTTGTGAAGTTGGTAAAAATAATAGTAACTGGCTGCAATAGAATACGGAGAACATCATTTTATTACTCATGGACTCCATCAAGTAGCAAATGAAGAGGGTCTGATATCAAATATACAAAAAGGAATTAGCAAAGAAGATCAAGCCAAGCTTTTCGAACCTTACACTCAAATTAAGGCTGGTTCAATCCAAGGCGGTGGCGGGACAGGCCTTGGACTCTGTTTTTCTAAAAAGAATCGTGGAATTATCTGGAGATATTGATGGAGCTATTCATATATTTCAGGACCGATCTCTCCGTCGTATCACTAGTCATTCTAGTGATGTTGTTATAAGTGATATTAAACCAGTTGCTTCATGGGTTCCTCATTCCCGTCCAGTTTATTCACCTGCGTTGAAGATCTATGGTTCATCTCTGCATCTGGGATGGCGAATTTTGCCATGATGGAGGATCCTATGCTTGCGCGTATTACAAGTGTCACATACTCATAATGGCGAGCTAGGCTATCGTTGGAATAGTCGTCTGTCATCAAATGCCCTTCAAGTTCATATCATTCAGCAGGCACCAAAAGGGTTCAACGAGAATTGGCTAAACCTCATGATCTGGAAAGATACTTGATCAATCATTCTGGGAAGCAACTTGGCTTGGATTCAAAAAGAGTACCTGAAAACACAGCAATCAACAAATTTGCAGAGGCATTAGCCCTAGCGTGGAAAGAACAATAAACTAGAGACATTTGGCACCTCCACTATATCCTTTAGATACATTTATGTCAGATCCATTTGCAGAGATCCCATGCAGTATCGCTCAAGGTCATTTATTCCAAATTGTTATGTAGCTGCTGCTGG